>BLKM01001275.1:519071-599071 GCA_013340265.1 Coptotermes formosanus
ATCCTCCTCAGCACCCTATTCTCGAACACCCTCAGTCTTTGTTCCTCCCTCAGTGTGAGAGACCAAGTTTCGCATCCATACGGAACAACAGGTAAAATTATAGTTCTGTATACCCTAATCTTTGTGTTTTTGGATAGCAACCTCGAAGACAAAAGATTCTGCACCGAATGATAGCAAGCATTCCCCGACTTCAATCTGCTCTTAATTTCTTCATGAATGGAGTTTCGATTCGTTAGGGTTGCTCCCAAATATTTGAATTCTTCCACCCTTTCAAAGGATTTATTATCTATATTTATGTTGTGATTGTGTCGTGCATTCTGATTTCGAGACATGACAATGTACTTAGTTTTCTCAGCATTTACTTCTAGACCAATCTCCTTACTAGCAATCATTAAATCTTCTGCATTTTTCTTTATGCTATGTACGCTTCCGCCCAATATATTAACATCATCAGCATAAACCAGAAGCTGATGTGTACCATTCAATTTCAAGCCCTCCTGGTTTGCCTGAACCCTCCTAATGGCATATTCTAAAGCAAAGTTGAAAAGCAATGGCGACAGAGCATCTCCTTGTTTCAAGCCATTCTTAATAGGGAACGTGTCAGACAGATGTTTGCCTACCCGAACTCTGCTATATGTTTCACTTAGGCACATTTTTATTAACCTTACTAGTTTCATGGGGATACCGAACTCAATGAGAATATTACACAAGACCTCCCTCCTAACTGAATCATAGGCTTTCTTGAAGTCTATAAATAGCTGATGAACTGCCTCATTGTATTCCCATTTTTTCTCAAGTATTTGACGAATGCTGAATATATGATCAGTGGTTGACCTGTTACGTCGAAATCCACACTGATGATCCCCAATAATTTCCTCTGCATATGGAGTTAACCTTGACAAAAGGATGTTGGATAGAATTTTGTATGTAGTCGACAAAAGTGATATGCCTCGATAGTTACTGCAATCTGTCTTATCACCCTTCTTATAAATAGGCACAATGACCGACTCCTTCCATTCCTCAGGCAATTCCTCCTTATTCCAAATAGAAATAATAAGTTTATGGATTTCAGACCGAATAATCCTACCCCCTGCTTTAATCAATTCTGCTGGAATCTGATCAATACCTGGTGATTTGTGGCTTTTTAGCTTTTCAATAGCCATCTCAACCTCAAAGGCACTGGGCTCAGGCACTAGTGGCTCTGCCGTGTGTACTTCAGTCTGCCTAACATCATTAACCCCGTGTATATTCAACAGCTGGGAGAAATGATTCCTCCACCTAGCCAAAATACTGTGGGAGTCTGCAACCAGGTCACCCTTCTCATCCTTTACTACATTGCTTCTAGGCTGGTACCCCCTCTTAAACTCATTGACACCCCTATACAAGTCTCTTATATTCTTGTTCTTACTGTTTGTTTCAATTTCATTAATTTTAGCTTTCAGATATTCCTTCTTTTTGTTCCTGAAATGTCTACTAGCTTCACGTCTTACGTTGTGCAGATTATTTCCATTATTTTGGTTTGGATTCTGTAACCACTGAATTTTAGCCTGCTTCCTTTTATCTAAAAATTCTGCACATTCTGCATCAAACCATGGTTTATGCTGCTTCCGTTCGTGTAGACCTAGACTCTCTTGAGCTGAGATTTTGATATTCTCTTTAATGTTTTCCCAAGCCCTATTCATGTCCTCACTAACATTTAAGTTTTCCAGAGCTGCAAACCTGTTTGAGATCTTAAGCTGATACTGTTTCCTAGCCTCTAGTTCACTTAGCTTCTTGAGATTAAATCTCTCTACATCAAACTTCTGTGCTGCTTGTTTACTTACTGCCAGTCTTTCCCTAACTTTCGCAACCACCAGATAGTGATCAGTATCACAGTCAGCTCCCCTGAAAGATCGCACATCGAGTATACTGGAATGCCGTCTCCTATCTATCAATATGTGATCGATCTGATTGTGAGTCTTCCCATCAGGAGAGGTCCAGGTGTATTTATGAATATTTCGGTGCGGAAACATAGTGCTCTTAACAACTAGATTCTTTGATGTGGCAAAGTTTACTACTCTAACACCATTATCGTTGCTATCCTGATGTAAACTCTCATTCCCAATAGTCGGTTTGAAAATATCCTCTCTCCCCACTTTTGCATTAAAATCTCCTAACAGAATTTTCATATGGTATTTAGGAAAATGATCAAAAACCCCTTCTAATTCCTCATAGAAGCTGTCCTTTGAATCATCACCCTTCTCTTCCGTTGGTGCATGCGCATTCAGAACAATGATATTACACCAGCGGCCTCTCAGCACTATGTATGACATCCTAGCACTAACAAACTCCACTCTCTTGATTGCTGATACCATTCTCTGGTGCACAAAAAAACCTGTTCCCAATTGATGATTTTCCTGCCCTTTGCCATAGAAAAAAGTATACTCCCCGGCTCTTACAGTCCCTTCTTTGTCCCACCTAACCTCCTGTACACCCACTAAATCTAACTTGTACTTAGCTAATTCCCTGGCCACTGTCATAAGTGACCCTGGCCTATACATGCTCCTCACATTCCATGTTCCAAAACTCATATCCTTTTTCCGTAGCTGGGGTCGTACCAAAGAATCGGTCCAGGTCCGAGGCTTTGTAGGCTGTTTCGTAACATCATAATTTTTTACGGTGAGGAGTTGTTAGCACCTCGCCCAACCCCCAAGCTGGAGGACCACCCCTTGTCGGCTGTCCGCGACTGCTTATTCAATGTATTCGCAGCTACCCTCCATACCTGGAGGCCGTTCCTCCATCCGCAACCCGAGGACGCGCCATGCCGTGGTGACAGGGACCCACTTAACATGGCTGAGATATAGACAGAGTTCTGTATTTGTATTCTAAATATGCTTATTTCGTATCTTTTCGCGTCGTCTTTTGTCCTTACCTGTTTCTTGGCGTTTTCCGCCATTCTCCAGGCAAATATCTGGTTACTCCCCTGTTACAATACGATTCCTTCCTTCCAGTTCCTTTCCAGTTCGCTATTTCTGAATCACCCTACCGTTCGACCTTACTTAACATACTGTCTTTATATCGAAGGCGTCGTAAAATAAATCCCACCTCGCTAGGAAAAAGAATTCGGCAAGTGTCGCACCAAGAATTGAATAGTAGCCTACGAGGGCAAGAAACAGAGTAGAACGTTGCAACCCAAATAAATATGAAACACGGTACAGGTGTTTACTGCATACCAGAGAAAATACTGTCCATGTGTGCGTATAAATGAAACAGCAGGGGGTGTGGGTAGTGCCGGCATATTACATGCGTGCCCCTCACGCACACAGCTTACACGCACACGCGTTGATATGTGTCTCACACTAGCGACGTAAATAAGAGTTGATTAATCTTTTATGGCACGGTTGCCACTTGCTGGCACATTGAAACACCCGCTACATTTCTATAGAAATTAGTTCGATTAATGATGTGAACACAACAATCGATTAGATTCTACAATTTTATAGTTATATATCGAGTAACTTGAAATTGTTTACACCGTGCATTTTTATTTGCAAAGATTAAGACACCAACAAATGCACTATATATGTAATAAAAAAACTATCACATCACTGTTACACTTTTTTACCCAACATGTTTCGATGTCCACATGACATCATCATCAGGGGTATTATACCAAAGGCTTTACAGAAGCCATATGTCACGTTGTGGGTCTGGAACAGTACATCATGTATCCACTGTCAAGATATTAGTTACAACAGTAGATTGTGTGATAAAACAGTTATTAACCTTTTAAAGCCTAGCGGTAACTTTACGTACCACCAGGTTTAACATTAAAAAATTGTACGTGGTGCCCACATTGCGTTTATGTGTTTTGTACGGATCTAAGAACAAACAGCAACTTTTGCCTTATAAAACATTAAGAGACTGGTTTTTATAACCGAAGTGGAGAGTGTTTACAGCGCGGTACGCACTGAGTCCTTATGTAAAGCAGATACACTTCGTCTGTAAAAGGTTAATAAAATATTAAAGTTGTGAGTGTGTCACAGTACTTAAAACTTATTAAAATGTAAAAAATCCATATTCACCGTGAGTCAGCACACTTTTACACTGTCACCAAACCAATATAACGGTTAAGAACACACCTCATAAATGTTAAAATGCCATGTGCACCTGTCTTTAAGAATAATAACAACAGTTGTCCAAACTGTAGGCCTATATCAGTACATCGGAGTGTATATGTAAGTGGGTCCCAAGGAGTAAGCCAGGTGTGATGTGTTTATATATGCATAATATGCCGATATAACTCTGTAGAATTTTGTTCGTTGAATTGGGTAACAGCGTGTGTTTGAGTCCAGTGTGGTACTCTGTATTGCTTTTATATATAGAGTGTCCCATAATTCTGAAACCATAGGATAAAATAATTTATCCGAATGCAATCTGTTAAATTGTTCAGCGGTATCCCTGTGACTCACACGAAGTGGTATTCCAGTGTGTTTGGGCTGGATCAGGTTAAAACCTCACATTCCCTGTTTCAAAGAGTGTTGTTTAACCTGTGGTTGAATGAAAGTAAGGCATGTTATAAGCAAGGATAATACAGCGCGCCCATCACAAGCTGTTGTAACACCGTTCATTGTGTGACTGCAGACTGCATACCTCGTCTGTGTTTATGTGTCAGTCATGACTGTTTACAGACTGAACACGTTCTGTGAATACAAGCCTGTGGCTCTAGACTTATGGAACACTCTGTATATCGATATAATATATATATATATTTATATAACAAATTAGATCTTCGCTGTTTTGGCATGTTACGCAGCATAGATGCGTAGTAATTTACCGACGTTTCGGAACAACCTATCGGTCCCAACTTCATTAGTATTCTGAAAAGGGAAGCCGTGCAGTTTGGTGTCAAGGTGCTAAAGTATTTACTGCCTCTGTTCTCAGGGTGAAAGTGATGATGAAGTGGCCATACCTAACCTAGACATAGCCTTGCACATGATGAATAATTACAAATCTAGTTTTCTTTTGGCTCCTTAGTATGTATGTTAAAAACAAGAAACGTCCGTCACATTAATCGTAGTGCGTCTTATTCTGATTACGAACCCTTAAGACAGTATCTGTCAATTTGCATCAATCCAATTATTCTTCAGTTGTGTATTCCAAGACGACTACGTGTTGTTCATGTCAACTGCCTTCTTATTTCTATTTTCTTGTGTAAATTGTCTATTAATTTTTTTGAGTGGGCTTGCTACGGGCAGCTTTCTGGCCACAGCTCAGGGATGTACATTCGAGTGCGTGTACTGAATTTGATGCAGATTTTTTTTGGCATTTCTCTGTGACATACACTTTAAACCAAGGGGCTCTGTTTCTTTACAGCAAGCGAATAAATATTTTTTCCTCCTTCTGGCTTTCA
Source organism: Coptotermes formosanus (assembly GCA_013340265.1). Lineage (NCBI taxonomy): Eukaryota > Metazoa > Arthropoda > Insecta > Blattodea > Rhinotermitidae > Coptotermes > Coptotermes formosanus. The sequence continues at coordinate 524,464 of BLKM01001275.1, forward strand.
TGGCCTGTTCTATGGTGAACCGTCACTTCCTAGATCTATTGTCGGTGAACTCTGACCAGTTACGTGGTATACCTCGTACTTGGAATACACACTGACTGTAGTTAGGTGCTCCACCGTGCCAGTACTCAGCCTCTAACCGGAATGAGTGCCGGCAAGTATATCCTGGGGGATAAAGGTGGCAGGTGCTTAGGGCTGACAAACTTGTTACTTTCATGTGCCTATTGTCTAGAAATTCTGGGAGCCTCAAACTCTTGGATCATTAAGGGCTTCTCCGGGCCTCTTAAGGGATAACCTTTAGCTTTACAGTGGCAACACAAATCTCCATGACACACATGCCTATGGAAAATCACTAAATTATCCGTGGAATCACACACCATCATTTAGTGCAAAACTTAATGACCTGCCACAAAATAATTTTTTTCTGAAGTTGCTCTTTTTCTTTTACCCTCATATAGTTTTTACTTTTTCTGTGTCCAGACAACCCCTGTCTAATGGATAAAAAGAGTTCATTTCCTGGGGGTAAAGTGGCAAGGGCGTGAAGCTATTCACTTGCTTTTGTCTAGTCGTATCGTCGTAGTCCGTCCTTCTTCTACCTACTTGTTCACAGTAGGTGTCGAGGTTGTTTATTTTCACTTGATCACACTCAGATACACACCAAAGTCGGTAGGACTCCTCTGGACGAGAGATCGGCCCGCCGCAGAGACCTCTACCTGACAACACAAACACTCATAAGAGACAAACATCCATGCCCCCGGTGGGATTCGAACCCACGATCCCAGCAAGCGCTCGGCCGCAGACCTACGCCTTAGACCGCGCGGCCACTGGAATGCTTTCGTCTAGTGCCGAGTTTAATAATGCGTGGAGCTAGGCCTTCACTGCCCCTACATCTTCAAGACATGAGGCTGAATTAAGCAGGGGGTCGATTTCAACTTTTAACTGCGCATGTGATGTTAAGAATACAAAGGGATTACTGTAAATAAGAGAACTGTGGTTTTCGCAGCGATGTAGTCGAGCGTTCGGTTCTGTGGGAAATGACGTTGGGTCGCCGGGTAATCGGATCCCGACGTCTCGAAGGATCAGTGGGTCGTAATTCTTCCAGGACCTATTTACCATTGAAGATTAAAGTAGTATGTTCTTTCGAAATGTCGGAATCGGATTAGCCCTTAACCCAGAACGATATCGCAGAAGAAAGGATTTCTCAGACGCAAAAGTTACGTAAATGCAAACTCAGATGAATGGCATCTCCTTTTCAGATTGCAGCTGTTCTTTCTTCACCGGCAAGGCCACAGGACTGCCGCCACCTGTTTAGGTGAGTAACAAAATTCATGGTTTTTACATTAAAATGATTTTTCAGTATCATCGCAACTGATAACCCTTTGTAAAACTAATTCTTGTAACAGATGTAAAAAAGACAAGATTTTAAGCTTTCCCAGCGGTTGGTATTTAAGTGTTCTGGGGTTTTGCGCCGTTTGAAGACGTAAATAAATAGCGACGTTTCTAAAGAGGGTACTGCCTACATATTCAGGATCCAGCAGTTAATACTTGAGACTTCAACTATACAAGACGTTATTTCCTAACTCACAGAGAACACAGTCTGTCTCCATTAGAAAGATCAATCGATTAATGCTGTAATAATTTTGAGAACCATACACAACACGCCATAAATATACAGTGTGGACAAAATGCGGAGATTCTTAGGCTGCCTTTATAAGGTGAGGAAAGAAGGCGCCCCACCGTCTGTCCCTTTATGACATCCTATCAGCAACTGAAATGTTTATTGGATTTTCATGTAAGTCGGTATAGGAGTTATTTTCATAAAACTGCCAAACAAGCGTGAATTTCATGAAAATCGTCTGAGTGACATTCATACTTGGCGTAAGAGCGTAAATGATTTTCTACCCAAATTTCTACCCAATTTTCTACGCAAAATTTCGAATTTCTACCCAATTTTGTACACAAAATTTCGAATTTCTACCCAATTTTCTACACAAAATTTCGAATTTCTACCCAATTTTCTACCCAAATTTCTGTATTTCATTACTGACTTGAGTGAAGTTTAGCATAATATACAGTCTAACCCGGTTATAACGACATCGGTTTATACGACACGTCGTAATATTTCCTACAAAGTGCCTTCCATTTGTGCTTTGTCATCAAACGCCAGTTGGGGCACCCCTGGTCTAGACCTCTTGTAGTCTATGTGAATGAAGCAGCGTGGTTTATGTCTGCTTTCGTATAACAGCGATCAGTGGAACACCGTAATAAGGCATTCTGCTTTCATGACACGTAACGGAATTGTAAGGAATTGAAACTGACGTGAAACGTTGTATTATTACACAATTCGGAATTTAAAGTGACGACATTGCATGAATATCGAAGCGATCTCTACCAAATGCGGTACGTGGATCGGAACTTGTATATAACCATAACAAACATCGATTTGTTTCTTGTTGCTGGGCAGCTGAGGTAGATCACCTATCTTTAGCCTATTAACCCATCAAACTAGAGTTCTGATTATATATGTACCAGCTGCTTTAGCAGTGAAACTTTGCGTTTTACCCTCACAGTGTAATTGTGTCTGTGTAGTTCTCGCCATGAAGAGTGTGTGCCGACCCAGCCTACATTAATCGATTGGTTTTTAAGGTAGAGACGTATTGTGTTTTCTGTGCGGTAGGAACCGAACTTTTTAAGTGTCATTTGGTTCAAATTCAAGTCTTAGAGGTCCAGGGGATTTGAGTTACTGTAAACAGACGTTAATGCAATGTTATTAGATTCATGCAATACCGGGAAGATTCTTTCAGTTTCATACGCCTTTTTGAGACCGTCTTGTCTGGTAGATGGATTCCTACATCTTCAGGGTAGAATGGTACCTTGAATATACGTCCGAACCTTCATACCCACGTAACATATTGTATGCTGTCGTAACCCAGTTCAACACAGTACAGACTCTAAAGCACATTTAATTGTTCCGTTCCGATGACCAAAATTTCCTTTACAATGTACAGTACAGAAGTGTTTTACACAGTATTTATGTTCCTGATATAGGGTATGTATTCAAAATCGTATATAATTAGAAATCCCCACGTATACTCTCTTAGTCCGCGTCCCTAAACACGTAAAATCAATCTAATCTGTGTTGTCGTGTGAATATCAGGAGTTTAAATTATTTTATGATGAATGTAACGTGAAAACAAAGTCCGTGCCATGGCTCAGGCGGTTAGCCGCCGGCCTCCCACCGCGGAGGCCCGGGTTCGATCCCGGGTTAGTCCATGTGGGAATTGTGGTGGACAAAGTGACACTGGGACAGGTTTTTCTCCGAGTACTTCGGTTTTCCACTGTCAATTTCATTCCTCCGGTGCTCCATTACTAGGAAAAGGAAAAAATATAATAATCATCATCGTCATCTTCATCACAGGGTTGCACAATAAGCCTCAAGGCTGCAGTGCGTCCGTAGCGTCTGCTGCGGGGCCCTTCACCACTAAAAAAAAAGTGAAAAAACTACAGCCATTGAAGTACTACGCAGGATACATAACAGATCTAGTAGAGTTCAGTACTGATGAAATGCAGGGCCCTGTCATCGATTGCCTCGAGAAACTGATACTTCAGGCTCTACTTGTCTTCTTCTGAAGACGCTGTTATATAAAACGGCCTTTCTTTACGTTTTAACTCACTGTACATTTCTTGATATGGGCATAAGTCCTGTTCAACTGCCCGATTAATTTCCGTTTATTTTTTCTTCCATCCGAACGCGTGTAAACGAATTGGCGTAAAAACATTTCGAATCAAAAGCGGCTGTATAAACGAACTGGCGTAAAAACATTTCGAATCAAAAGCGGCTGTATAAACGAACTGGCGTAAAAACATTTCGAATCAAAAGCGGCTGTATAAACGAACTGGCGTAAAAACATTTCGAATCAAAAGCGGCTGTATAAAAGAACTGGCGTAAAAACATTTCGAATCAAAAGCGGCTGTACTGTATTATCATAGACACTATCACTTACTTATAACAAAGTCTTGCTTTTTAATATTTATTCCATTGTCCACTCTGAACACCTAGGCCTAGAGGGGAGGATAATATTAAAATGGATCTTCAATAAGTGGGAGGGGAGCATGGATTGGATTTATGTGGAACAGGATAGGGACAGGTGGCTGACTGTTGTGAATGCTTTAATGAACCTTAGGGTTGCATAAAATGCGGGGACAGTCTTAACTAGCTGAGAAACTGTTAGCTTCTCAAGAAGAACTTTGCTCAGTGAAGTTAGTTGTTACGTAATGTATTAGTCTGCAACATGGAGAGTGTCGTGAAACAAATATGGCACAAAGATACATGACGAAAGAGAATAGGTCCTTATTGCTTTGGCACTGAAAAGATTATAGGTGTATCCTATATGGGGAGAGGCTATGTCCTGTTTGAGACCTACAATTGCAGATCTTTCAGGCACGTTTTTTCGTGCAGTAAACATGTTACTGACCACAACAATTCGTGCTAACGGTCAGAATATTCTGCAAATAATGAGGTGCGATGTGGAGCGCGGTTAAATCGCTTTCCGAACGCACATGCTGGCTCTAATTCCGTGTCTATGTAACCAAAAACCTTTGGCTGTTTTTACGTCGAATGTAACGAGCATCGGTTTTGCAAGACGTTCCCTCTAAAGGCACAATGGCATAAAAAACACTTGTACAGTCTAATCAAATAACACATGCTGAAGTCTTTAGTATTAAGCAAAGATAAAGCAATCCCAGTACAGGCCTGGACAGGACCTGAGGTTTCCAGAAAGTTGAGGCTCCCAGAATTTCTAGACCATCGCCACATGAAGGTGGTAAGGTTGTGAGCCATACGCACTGGCCGCCTTTAACCCCCAAGGAAAGATTCCTGGTACTCATTTCTGTTAGAGGCTGAGTCGACCCCAGGGCCATTGTTAGTAGCTAGTAAAAAGGGTTTATTTTACATATTATTACGAAGAATGCAATTTGACTGAAAACATTTGCAAAAATGCCGTGTGGCTTCAGGTACAAATACGTACATCTCTTGTAACTTACATTGTGTGTGCAAGAACTGTACTTAAGGCGTTATCACACGGTGTTGAAGACAAAAAAAAGTCTGTTCGAATCACCTTTCCACATAAACCGGAACTGACAATGAGTTGATTTCAGGGCGATGAAGAAATTATTCGGAACTGCAACAGGGAAACTGAGGTAAGGCTGGAGAAAATGCTACAGAGAGTAACTTCATGATTATAACTCTTTACCAGATATTGCTAGCATGATCAAATCAATGATTATTACACGTGAGGAGCACGTGTCTCGAGAGATAAATACAAGAAAATTATTTGTTTAGCAGTTTGAAGGGAAGGGACAATTTATAATCCAGGGCGTACGTAGGAATGAGGGAAGAATTAACCCTTTAAAGACGAAGCGTATCTGTTTTATATAAGGACTCAGTGCGTACCGCGCTGTAAACACTCTCCACTTCGGTTATAAAAATCAGTCTCTTAATGTTTTATAAGGCAAAAGTTGCTGTTTGTTCTGAGATCCGTACAAAACACATAAACGCAATGTGGGCACCACGTAGAATTTTTTAATGTTAAACCTGGTCATATGTAAAGTTACCGCTAGGCTTTAAAAGGTTAAAACGAGACCATCGTTTTACGAAGTGTAGTCTACGAAAATTTTGTGGGTGTTTCGTGGAGGTTTGTGTTTGGCATAGTAGTTATGAATCGCATCTCACATTTTTTGTCCAGAACTTTAGCCATCTCTTGTGGCTACGTAATCTGACAAGCCAGAATATGTAGATATACAGCGACACAGAAAGTTGTTTCATTCTATAGACATGTTAAAACAAGGACTGGTAAGTGACTTTTGCGCCACTCTGTATAATAAGTTAACGTAACTTGTACCCACCCGGTGGCCGTGCGGTATAAGGCGTGGGTCTGCGGTGGCTAGTTTACTGGGATTTAGGATTCGAATCCCGCCGCAGGCATGAATGTCTGCCTCTCTGTTGTGAGTGTTGTGTGTTGTCAGTTAGAGGTCTCTGCGACGGGCCGATCACTCTTCCAGAGGAGTCCTATCGAGTGTGGTGTGTGTGAGTGTGATCTCGAAACCTCAACGATGAGGAGGCCTAGGCCCCCTGGGACTGTCGAGCCATGAAAAAACAAATATGCACCCAAGGAATTACCGTCATTAAGCATAGAAAAGTAAGTAGGTAGGCCGAATTGTGGGAAATGAAGTGGGCCGCAGGGAATTTTGGGAAAAGTTGATATATATATATATATAAAAGAAAAGGGGACGGAGTGTTTGGCTGATCTAACGACAATGTTCAGCATTTCAGACCGCTTCAATGGTACTTCACGTCTGCCTGCATTCCGTTTTGTGTGCCATTACTCTGATGGAGAGGGGCCTTGCTATTGGATTCACGTGCCAGGTTCGTATATAATGACAGTTCTTACAAGGTCTGTAATTTTACTGAGGTAGATAGTTGGTTGCCTGTATATTGAATCAAACCAGTGATATTGCTGTCAGGTGCCATCGGTTTAATGAGGTTATCAACATTTAAAACCGTTAACTGGTTGGGTAAGTAACTTACAGCTTCACCTTCAAACCGCAAACTGCTGCTACCTAGCGGTTAAAATGACATTAAACGTGTCTTTGCCATTTTCTACAAACCTTAGAGGGGCAGAGATAGTGTCCTGGACTGACGAGAACAGCTTTGACCTTGACATCATGGGTAGAGCCCCTTATCTCAGAGATAACCAAGAGGAGAAAATACATCTGTCGTGTCAAACACACATGCTCTCGTCTTTGCATTTGTCGCTTTAGACTGGTTGCCATGTCTTAGGTGTTTAGTTTATAAAAAACCTAAAATCAAATTGATGCATAGCTCTAATCGGCTAGAACGCAATAGAAAGTAGTAGTATTAACTCGCACGCACAAGACACAAATACAGGCCGGTAGAAAGTAAGCTTTTGACTGTAACACATTGGTAACTGGTCATGAACACATAACGGTCTTACGTGGCCCACTGCCAAGGTTAAAGCTGTTCTCGTGATTCAACAACAGTACGTGCAACATATGTATCGGAAAGTGTTCATTTTTAATAGAATTACTAAGCTATACATACGTAAAATAATCTGCGTATGTTATTACGTGTTTATAAAGATACAACGTCGTTCGCTTGCAACGACAAGTTAACCGTACGGTGATAATGGGCCCAATGAAGAGCGTCGTACTGATAGGTTAACATTTCAAGCCTGAAATTAATTTAAATACAAATAATGTTTAGAACGACTTTCTACCTCAGACGAACAGGACGTCACCATCATAATATCGGCCTGTTCAATGAATCATAATTGAAATCAGCACTTTTCTTGTCGATTAGCCCTTTAAAGAAGAAGCGTATCTGTTTTAGATAAGGACTCAGTGCGTACCGCGCTGTAAACACTCTCCACTTCGGTTATAAAACCCATTCACCCAATGTTGTACGAGGTAAAAGTTGCTGTTTGTCCTGAGATCCGTAGAAAACATAAACGCAATGTCACTACAATGTAGAAATTTTTAATGTTAAACCAGGTGCTACGTAAAGTTACCGCTAGGCTTTAAAAGGTTAATATTCTTGGATATGACACCTTGTAGTCTGGTAAGCTTTGGTAACTTCCAGTTTTACGCTGCAGATCAAAGCAGCTTTTCCTCCTCAAAAGTTGGTAAACACCTAACAGGCAGCAGGTCTCATAACCCACAGAACCAACATATTAACCACCTGAACCAAGTGTACCTGATTCCAGCCCATCAAGAAATGCTGCTATATGCTGCTAAAGGCATGACCTATTTTTATATAAAATCCCACGTCTTCGTAGGCGAAAAAGTTAGCGAAAACGCACACAGCCTAAAAATTCTGATAGAGTAAAAAGGTAAAACAATCCCATTACAAGCCTGGACAGGCCCTTAGGGTTCCAGGAGGTTGAGGTTCCCAGATTTCTAGACAATCGGCACATGAAGGTGGTAAGGTTGTCAGCCCTACGTACCGGCCGCCTTTACCCCCCAGGAAATATTGCTGGCACTCATTTCTGTTAGAGGCTGAGTCGACCCCAGGGCCGTAGTGCGGCCGGAAGGATTATGCCAATGAAAAATTCCAATGACACCATCGGGAATCGAACCCGCGACCTTCCGGTTTGTAGTGCAGTGCCTCAATCAACTGCTTCACCGCGGCCCCCTCTGATACAGTAGTTTATTTTATTTGATTATTTTGCAAGGAACGTATGTTGGACGTAAGGTATATCTCATTTATCTACGCATCGTTTGCTCTAAACATCTTTCGCTTTGATAAATATTTAACCATACACGCTAGAGGTGCGCACAGATAAGCAAGTACGCCTACTATTTATGTAGAGCGGTCGTTAATTTAAACCAAAATTAAGCAAAATTGGAATGTAAACAAAATCACCAACTAATGCACTTTTTATTAACTAACTTCCCTGTGAGACACCGCCTAAATCAAGAAATTAAATTCCTGTACAAGAAGAAATCTGTACTCAACCAAAACTCATTTGAGGGAAGTAACTGGTAGTTAATAAAAAGTGCATTTTTTTAAGTGGTGAAGGGCCCCGCAACAGACACTACGGACGCACTGCAGCCTTGAGGCTTATTGTGCAACCCTGTGATGAAGATGATGATCATTATTTTTTATCTAGTTAATAAAAAGTGCATTAGTTGGTGATTTTGTTTATATACTGAAAAATACATGGTGAAAAGAATATAAAATTGGAATGGTTGAACAAATTTGTATAAACACCACAATACGAGACATGAAAATCTGTCCAGCGTTTCTCGATCTATTTTATTTGTACAGACGGACAGAGCTATTTTATCTATGTGCTGTGCCACAATATGAATGCCCTTAAAGAGAAAGTTTTGTTTTTTCCATATGCGTAATCAGCAGTCGTCCCTGAAGACATATCGAGACGTGTACGTATAGCGCGTAGTAGTCTTAACCTCCGCATTAGACGGATGTTCTGGCCGCTTTACCTCCGGCGAAAGAGGCGACGATGACCGTTATACACGAGGCTGGGTGGACCTCAGTGTTTTTGTGGATTTTATAGAGAGAAAAATCTGTTGCCTCTTTCGGGCATCGAGGCACTGTTTCTCGATTGTCGAGCCCATAGCTCAGTCAACATAGTGGCTGAACCACACTGGCGCCGTTCCCTCTCTACTGGCAGTAACCACGCGTTGTTGTGGGCACAGACACGTAGCCTGGTCACCGCAAAGTTCGGAATAGTTCCGGGCGAGGCACTAGGAGCGCAGGCGAGTTGTGGGGTACACGTATTATTACCTTAAGGCTGTTAAGAGTTGAGGGGGGAAGGGGGTAAATTTGTGGTCCATTTTTGGAGAAATCAAGTGGTCGCCAGTAGTGTAAGGTCATCGGCCGGTCATCTGATATGTCAGTGCCTGCAGCAATATCAGTCCGTCCCTTTATTACCTATTGCAATACACTTTGCGGGCGCAAGGTGTAACTGACAGATCAGTGATGGCAACCCGCGGCCCGCACACTTAAGTCTTTGGTCCGCGTGTTTCTTTGACCGCTGGCAACTTGTGCTTCCACTTCAGGATGAAGAATCGTGTTTTGATCGATGCTCTGAACTTCTAATGTGCAGTTAAATTTAATAAACAGTGTTTAAGTTGTATATCGAGAAGAATGAGATGGGCGAGGCATGTAGCACGTATGGGGGAAAGGTAGGTGCATACAGGATTTTGGTGGGGAGACCTGAGGGAAGGCGACCACTTGGGAGACCCAGGTGTAGATGGGAGGATAATATTAAAATGGATCTTCAAGAAGTGGGATTGGGCATGGATTGGATTGAGCTGGCTCAGGATAGGGACAGGTGGCGGGCTCCTGTGAATGAGGTAATGTACCTCCGGGTTCCATAAAATGCGGGGAATTTCTTGACTAGCTGAGAAACTGTTAGCTTCTCAAGAAGGCCTCTGCTTCATGGAGCTAGTTTTATTTAGTTAAAGTTGTATTGGCGTTCGTGCGTGACGCATGGGCAAATATCGTATGTGGGAAACTCTACAGTGAGAGAAGTGAGAAAAATACGGTGTAGTGAGCTCCAGCACTCCCTTTGCTTTATGAGTTTTGAGTGTTTTTTGTAATAGTCAGCGTAATTCTGTTTCAGTCATAATTCTGCAGAATGATTCTCTGTATAATTCTTTAAAACACTGTCAGGGACGAAGAAACAAGTCGTACCTGTCATTGACTTTCTTCCATATTTCAAGATTAATGTAAGCCCTCAAAATTAAAATAGAATTAATCACTATATTAGATTTATTAGGGCCGCAGTGGCGCAGTTGGTTGAGGCACTGCTCTTCAAACCGGCAGGTTGCGGGTTCGATTCTCGATGGTACCATTGGATTTTTTTCATTGGCATAATCCTTTCGGTCGCACTATGGCCCTGGGGTCGACTCAGCCTCTAACAGAAATGAGTACCAGGAATATTTCCTGTGGGGTAAATGCGGCCGGTGCATATGGCTGACAACCTTACCACCTTCATGTGCCGATTGTCTAGAAATCTGGGAACCTCAACCTCCTGGAACCCTAAGGGCCTGTCCAGGCTCCACCTTTTACCTTTATTAAATTTATTGCAGTGGTACTGACATAGACGAACAGTTACTTTAATCCGTTAAGCGCTTAACATAAAATAAACTTACTTAAAAATTATTTTATTGTTAACAGTTAGTTTGCAGCCTGCGCAGGGTTTTGTGGTTTTAAAATAGTCCACTGCAATAAAAAGCTGTCGTCCCCTGTGATAGACTGCAGACATATAGCCAGATGGACTGTGTGGAAGGCTATATGTACTTATTCAGCAGCTGGCAACGCAGGAGGGTTCCCGTCAGTTCTTGCAGTTGATTATTTTGTTACGTAATATTAATGACGATTTATATGTAAAGATGGGAGGGTAATATTAAAATGGATCTAAAAAATGGATGGTGGGAGTAGTCTGAATTTATCTGGTTGAGTAGCATGGTGGCCGTGTGCATACATCATGAACCTTGGGGTTTCATAAACTTCGGGAAATTTCTTGATTGGCTGAGAATCTGTTAGCTAACATAGAAGGAATATGCTCCATGGAGTTAAGTAGTTAAAAATAGTAAAAGTTACTTTTTAAAGCTGAGTGATTGAACTACGATAATTTAATTTTTAAAGGGGCAGTGTCTATCTATCTATCTATCTATCTATCTATCTATCTATTTATCTATCTATCTATTTATCTTTCTACCTATTAATCTATCTATCTATCTACCTATCTATCCATCTATCTGTCTGTCTGTCTGTCTGTCTGTCTGTCTGTCTGTCTGCCTGTCTGTCTGTCTGTCCGTCTGTCCGTCCGTCCGTCCGTCCGTCCGTCCGTCCGTCTGCCTGCATGCCTGTCTTCCTGTTTCTTAATTTTGTCTTTCTGCACCTGTTTGTTTTGTTGAAAATAATGACCTCCCGAACAGTGCATATCTGCAGACGGCACACAACATACATATATTTCCTTGTTTCCCAGCCTGTGGTACAATCATGTGGCAAAAACTGTCGCTAATAATGACGGTAACATAGACGCCCTGCAGGTCCGCACCAGGGACAGTCAGGTACCGAACATGACAGGCCGCTAAGTAAACTATGTTCTCACACCGTAACAGTGCAGTGCAACCTCAGAAGATCAGGGGCAACAGGGACTTGTGCTCTGTAGAACACATGTACCAGGAATACTTCTTTGTTTTGTTTTAGGGGTCGCTTGTGGCAATGCAACCAAGTGATTGCAGGAAATGAAACGAGAGTAAAACATCAGAATGATTTTGCCACCATAAAATAATTGTATTCTCACAAAACTCTTCTGGATTTTCGTTTTACAATTTGTGACGCCGTATAATCTGGTATTTGGTTGTGAGGGTTTTGAAGTAGCTTACATGGAAGCAGAATGTTCTTCCGAAACGTCGGCAACGATCTGCCGGACTGTACGGTGTTATAAATTAAAGCAACCACAGTACAAATCTGAACCTCTCATTACATTAACTGTGAGACTCTCCAGTGTGATACTGCTATAAGAAATGTCGTTGATGATATTGCAGAAACACTAACAGAGAAACAATAAACGTGAAAGGCACATGTCAAACCATGCTATATAGTGTCAAATACAAGTGGCTATGCTTAGGTAGAGCTATTAGTACTGCGCGTACACGAGATGTTGGATCCTTCTAGAACGTGCTGTCGCTGTACGACTGTATTCCACCCAGGACAACGGACGTGGTCGGCGTAGTGCAGTAATACTACACCAGAGTGTAGATTCCTACGATCGCAGTTACAAAGGTGTCTGTCTATATTTCTAGTAGACCACATGGCAGCACATTCCAGAAGACGGAAGTATTCAGCCCTTCTGTAGTTTCTGTGTTTGGCTGGCTTTGAACACTTCAATCCTGTTGGTACATTCAAAATTCATACAAAAATTTAACAATTATTACATCTGCGTATGGGTTTGGAGGGTTGATCCTTCAATTAATCCCTTATTATACATTACAGCTCTTGGGGGTCACATGTATGTCACGGTTTTACTTAACTTTTTAAAGCCTAGCGGTAACTTTACGTACCACCAGGTTTAACATTAAAAAATTCTACATGGTGCCCACATTGCCTTTATGTGTTTTGTACGGATCTCAGAACAAACAGCAACTTTTGCCTTATAAAACTTTAAGAGATTGGTTTTTATAACCGAAGTGGAGAGTGTTTACAGCGCGGTACGCACTGAGTCCTTATATAACACAGACACGCTTCGTCTTTAAAGGGTTAATATGTAAATCATATTCGTTAGGATCCAAACTTCAATACCGACTAAAAGGTATGTGCATCTCATTGTCACTGGTTGCTGTAGTGATCGTTTCTTGTTACCTGCTGCTGCCACTAATTCATATTCAGGCGAAACATGTCAATACAATCAGGAATGTTTTATATTATATATATATATATATCACAAGCGTATTTACTGTAGACAGGGAGACTAGTCACGCAACGGTCATATGGCGAGCCGGCATAATGTTCACGCCCAGCTCCACTGAAACTCAGCGAACAGAGCCCAGTGAACTCAACCCGAAAGCTATGTTGGCGGCAGTCTAGCTGCTGTCTTTTGAAAGCACTGTAAGATCGGTGTCCAGAAGTCTCGTCGGTGATGTAAACTACAAATAAAATTTACTTTCGCTTGCCAACCTTGAGAGTAGCCGATATGAGACCGCAGAAGGAAACGGCGAGTTCATTTGGGTGGAGGGGGGTGGCGGCCTATCAAGACGGAGGCATCTTTCGTACCAGGAACGTCCCCACCACAATCTGCCGGACATCAAAACCCAGGCCCCATTTCCTTAGGCTTTTCCCCATCTTGATGTCGCCGGATAAAGTTGTGGTCAGTGACGTAGCTTTAGAACTTGTTACATGTACGCAATTATTTCCTTATGGAGTTTCCATACTTATGTATCTTGAACATTTTGTCGTGTTTTTTTTTCACACAGAAAATACGGAAATGACGTGGGTGTATCTTATGTTAATTATCGCATACTGCCTGGTTAATTTTGGTGACGCGATCGTGTGCGTTAAAAGAGATCGGAATTGTACAAATATTTGTAGTAGTTTAGTGTCTAAACAGCAAATCCCACGAAACAAACTAACATCACTGTCAGAAAGGTCTGTCTTTGAATTTGGGAATTCCAGCTTCAAATCTTCGCCCCCAGAGACCCACTACTCTGACATTTATTGTGGTCTTCCTTAGCCCGCACATCTGCTCTCTCCATCATCCTTTGTTAAATGCGTCTTACGCTTTCTTTGCGTCTTTCCGCGCTATGTAATGTGTGCTGTTGAAAATGTCGTTAAACAAGCTAAATAAAACAGCGGTCAGGTCAGGAAGTTATTCGGAAATGCGTTATGTTCGTATACAAGCCACTCCAGACACTGGCGTGAACGAGACGTGAAGGGCTGCATCCGTTCAACAGTTCAACACTGCCTACACCTCACCTACACGTCACCTACTTGAAAACACACACACACAAACCAACCAGGGTCAAGGTGTCAGTCGGCGTACTGTTTTTTGAAAGGTCAGAGTTATTCAAACATCGAAGACATCGTGAATGACACACGCAGACAAACACTTAAGAAGCTTACAATAGCAAAGTGAAATCAATGAAGACGTTTTGTGTGTCTTTGTGATGAATTTGCCATAATGTATGCAGACTCTTAACGGTTCTTTCTATCCTACAACTTTCTGATTCTCCCTTATCACTCCAGTGCACCGTGACAACTGCGTGTAATATGTGGGCGCGTCATGGCTCAGAGCGGTTAATGGCTGGCCTCCCTCCGCGCAGGCCCTGGTTCAATACCAGACCTGCCCACGTGGGTTTTGTGGTGGGCAAATTGGCGCTGGGACAGACGTTTCTCAGAGCACTTCCAATTTTTAATTGTTAGTGTCATTATACCAATGCTCCATACTCATTCATTCGTCGCTGACACCACATAATGTCGGTAAAGGTTTTTGTCTAGGTACTACCAGGTCTTCCAAGTACTCTCTTGCCGAAACTTTGTACGTGTTTTTCTTCTTGCCCGTACTTGCGACATGCCCCGCCCATATACTCTGCCTTGACTTGATCATCCAGCAATTTTCGATGGGATGTAGACTTGCATTGTTGGCATACGGTAGCAACTTCAATCGATATCAGCTAAAGCATTTTCGGATATGAAGTAAATTCCTGAAGATGCACAGCGACAAAACTCCATCATAATTCATTCTGTGCAGATAATGTGTAATAATTCTGATCATTAGTTCTCAATTATATGAAGTTACATCTGCCACAATTTTGCATTACTATTACTTTAAGTAGTACTGTGAACAACAATTTATGGCCTCGCGACGATTGTATAAACATATCATCAGCAACAACTTATGTAATGCAGATAAACGATTTCCGAATAAAAAAATGGCAAAGAAATAAACTAATACACTTGCTACAAGTTGTGACTTTGTTACAGTACAAAGGCACGTTAGCACGTTAGCACCTTAGGCACGTTAACATACATAATGCAGAAAACGTGACACTTTTTTATATCTGTTTTGTCCTTCTTTGTGCATTCAAACTCAATAAAAACATCATCACACCTGAACAAGTGAATAAGAAGTAAATAAGAACGTCATTAATAGCTGATTAGAGATTTATAAATCATTACCAATTTATCTTCAAGCGGGATTTACATTGTAAATGTCGTTCACTCGACTGTAGCGGCATGTGTGTATATGCTTATGTCCAGCATGCAAGTGATCCAGTTAAATGAAAAATGGCTTTCTTTTACTTTACTAAATCATATTATTTTTATTTTAACTCTGATCAGGAAAAAACTTTCTAACGCTTCTGCACGAAACGAGCCCTCTTAACACATTTCAAAAATGATTGCTTTTTAAAGTTCTTTTTCTAACACTTTCCCAACAAAGTAACAAGAGTATGCCTGTTATTTTTGTAGCGCTGTCCGTATATATATGTTGCCATGTACCAACTCTAGAATCGTTGGTTGAGGTAGTTAAAACTGAGCGAACACCCGTCAAGTGTTATCTTGTGCTTATATTTCTTAGCATATTTTTCTCTTCCATCAGGAGTGTTTTTTAGAGTGATGTAATTAACACCTCTCACCCCGGCAAAAGTTTGAGGACGAATCCTGTTAGTTATATACAATTATTTTCCACAACTCATCCAAGTACTGAAGGCAGTTACGGCAGTTTAGTGACCGACACCCACTCTGTTATCCAATTTTTTTTCCCCCAATGATGCAACAGCCCCCAGTGGGCCAGGGCCTCCTCATTATCGAGGCTTCACGATCACACTCAGACACACCACACTCGGTAGGACTCCTCTGGACGAGTGATCAGCCCGACGCAGAGACCTCTACCTGACAACACACAACACTCACAAGAGACAGACATCCATGCCCCCGGCGGAATTCGAACCCACAATCCCATCAAGCGAGCGGCTGCAGTCCCACGTCTTGGACCTCGCGGCCACTGGCATCGGTCTTCTGTCCAGTGGTTACCAGTCTCTCATGCCCCAAGGGTAAAGGGGGCCGGGCCGTGAAGCTCCGTCTAGCGCCGAAGTTTAAGAAAGACTGGAGCTTTACCTCCACAAAATACCGACATGCACAGGGGCCCTAGTACTAATAGTCTGTCATTTTGTTGACTGGAATGCGATACAGGCGGTGAATTTATTTCAGAACAGCCTCGTGTGTGAGTGAAGGCGT
This sequence comes from Coptotermes formosanus, assembly GCA_013340265.1. Taxonomy (NCBI): domain Eukaryota; kingdom Metazoa; phylum Arthropoda; class Insecta; order Blattodea; family Rhinotermitidae; genus Coptotermes; species Coptotermes formosanus. The sequence continues at coordinate 540,749 of BLKM01001275.1, forward strand.
TGAAACGTACGCATGTAGGCAGCCACGGCCGCGGCTTCCGTTGTGGCTTCAATCTCTTGTGGTTAGCCTCCGCTGCTTCCTGCTTCCTCTAGGAAAATACCGCCCCACTTCCTACGAGCGGTCATTTCGGGTCCGCTGAGGTGGTGTCCCGGCGGGGGGGGGGGGATATGGTTTAATGAGCAATGTCAGAAAGTAGAGTACAAGGGACACTTTACATGAACATCTATGTACATTTATATTTCTCTGAATTCTTCTCAGAATGAGAAATGTTTCAGACAGAGTTGTAGAAAAAGTCAAAACACCAATTTCCCTCCCCCCAGCGAAAAGCCTTCCGTTTATGAGGTAATGTGGAAATATATGGTGGAGCCAGGCAGGTCACAGATGGCAGTACAATACGGTGCATAAAAGATGCGATTTGCATGCCGTATAACTAAGGCAAGAATAAACACAATCTTATGACATTTAATACATATTGCATTTCCACGGCAACAGTGGTTACGTGAACGCGCCTCAATGCTATGTCATACATGCACTGCTTTTCTTGTTGAATGTTAAAGCCTGGTAGTACATTTGGCAACCACAAGGCTTTTAAGGGTTAATAACGTCCCTATTTTAAAAATAATCAAAAACCGTAACTGTTACTCAATGCAGTATCTATTAACCTTTTAAAGCCTAGCGGTAACTTTACGTACCACCAGGTTTAACATTAAAAAATTCTACGTGGTGCCCACATTGCGTTTATGTGTTTTGTACGGATCTCAGAACAAACAGCAACTTTTGCCTTATAAAACATTAAGAGATTGGTTTTTATAACCAAAGTGGAGAGTGTTTACAACGCGGTACGCACTGAGTCCTTATATAAAACAGATACGCTTCGTCTTTAAAGGGTTAATTTGATGGCTTAGAAATTGTGAGTACTGTAACGGGTGTTCGTGTGTGCGGTGACGTGTCGCCTGCTGCCGTGACATACACGCATGTGCTTATCTGTGAACGTGAGGAGAGGGCGGAGGATGTCACAACAGTGTGACCCCGCACACAGTTGAAATTCCGATTAACCTCGATAATATCACAAAGTAAAAGGCCGCGGTATGGGGGAGCAAAAGGTCGCTGGTATGCTGTAGTGTAGAGACGTTTTGTTGCACTAGCGAAATTTTTAACTTCTCAAGTATAATTTTAACACCAGACATTACCGTTGGTATGCAGATTAGAAAAGTATATTCCACTTACAAAACATATGGAATTTTCTAATTTTTAGTTTCTGCTACGGCCTGAAGATAGTTCTTGTGAGCCGAAACTAGCAGCCTAAGTACGCATTTAACCCTTTAAAGACGAAGCTTATCTGTTTTATATAAGGACTCAGTGCGTACCGCGCTGTAAACACTCTCCACTTCGGTTATAAAAACCAGTCTCTTAATGTTTTATAAGGCAAAAGTTACTGTTTGTTCTGAGATCCGTACAAAACACATAAACGCAATGTGGGCACCACGTAGAATTTTTTAATGTTAAACCTGGTCGTATGTAAAGTAACCGCTAGGCTTTAAAAGGTTAAATACGAAGTGCTGGCTCGAACTGTGTAATTAATAAGAATAAATATATTTCTAAAGTATAATTGTGACTGTACACACCGCGTGCTGTGACACTTTTTCCACGCAGCGTATTTATGTCTTTCACATAATTCGCACCATAAACAGCAATTGTTTCCGTATGCAGCATTAACCGTTTAGTCTTTACGATAAAAACGTGCTGTTAGGTAGGAACTGACGTATGTATATATCGATTCGTCGAGAGGAATGTGATGGGCAGAGCATGTGGCACGTGTGGGGCGACCAAAGGTATGCACCCAGTGTTTTGGTGGGGAAAGTGTACGGATACAACCACTTGATAGACCCAGGCGCAGATGGGAGGATGATATTAAAGTGAGTATTTAATAAATAGGGTGGGAACGTGGATTGGATTGATGTGGGTCAGGATGGGGACAAGTGGCGGGCTTTTGTGAACAGGGCAGTGAAGCTTAGTGTTCCATAAAACGCCGAAAATTCTTTGATTAGCATCTAAAGAAGGACTCTGCTGCATGGAGTTGCTTAGTTACATGGGGTTCGTACTTCAAATGGATAAAATTGACATTATTTGACATTTCCCAAATCTCAGTACTCTTTTGCAAAGTTAAATTTTCCAAAAAATAAATCAGTATCTGTTCAAACACAACAAAATTCTATTTATTATATAGAACTACATGTTTCGACCTATCTCAGGTCATTCTCAGGTTCACAGCTGGTCTTTAAAACATGCTGAGGTAGAAATATGCATTATGTACGTCCATAAAACAGTTAAAATTATTGAAATTCCTAAAATTATTGTGGCAATAAACAGGAAGAATATGGGACGACAGACGTTCTGCCGCAGCTGTTACAAATTCTGTATAGCAAAGGAAGTAAACTGTGTAAGCAGTGCTTGTAGCAGCTGTCGTAGAACCTCTGTCCACACATATAGTTCCTCTTTGTGACGACAAAAATTTTAGCAATTTTGATAAATATAATTGTATTTTACGCGCTTACATAATGTATATTTATTCCACAGTATGTTTTAAAGAGCAGCTGTGAAACTGAAGATTACCTGAGATAGGTCGAAACATGTAGTTCTATATAATAAATAGAATTTAATTGGGTTTGGACACATACTGATTTATTTCTTCTACCACTAACAAAACAAGGGGATGGCATTCTTAAAAATTGATAAATTTTCCGTTTAATGGGGAGCCATCTTGACTCATATCCTGCAGATATATTTTCTAGTCCGAGGCAATTCCTTTTCATTCAACTTTCACTGAATGAAAGTACTTGTTACTTTCCGGGGCCGCGGTGGCGCAGTTGGTTGAGGCACTGCGCTACAAACCGGCAGGTCGCGGGTTCGATTCCCGATGGTGTCAGTGGAATTTTTCATTGGCATAATCCTGTCGGTCGCACTATGGCCCTGGGGTCGACTCAGCCTCTAACGGAAATGAGTACCAGGAATATTTCCTGGGGGGTAAACGCGGCCGGTGCGTAGGGCTGACAACCTTACCACCTTCATGTGCCGATTGTCTAGAAATCTGGGAGCCTCGACCTCCTGGAACCCTGTGGACCTGTTACTTTCCACTAATCTGTCCATACAGGAGGTTAATTCTTTCTTCCATAAAAGGGACACTAATATTAGATGTGTCGTTAAACCTATTTAACCTTTTAAAGCCTAGCGGTAACTTTACATTAAAAAATTCTACGTGGTGCCCACATTGCGTTTATGCGTTTTGTACGGATCTCAGAACAAACAGCAACTTTTGCCTTATAAAACATTAAGAGACTGGTTTTTATAACCGAAGTGGAGAGTGTTTACAGCGCGGTACGCAATGAGTCCTTATATAAAACAGATACGCTTCGTCTTTAAAGGGTTTTATAACCGAAGTGGAGAGTGTTTACAGCGCGGTACGCACTGAGTCCTTATATAAAACAGATACGCTTCGTCTTTAAAGGGTTAATATCACGAGTGATGCTTATTCGTAGAAAATGTTTGGGAAGCACAAAAGAAATTCTCCAATCGTACCGCGGAAGGTTTTATCAGATAATGAAACGTCAGCTAAGGAAGAGGAAACTCATAAATGGTGTATATATTAGCTAGCTTAAATTTTAAAACATTGTTGCTTACTCGTGAGTAAATATCTGACCTTGACAGCATGAATGGTGGTCCGTTATCACCGGATGAAGCTTGCGGAGAAAAAAATAACTCTCCTGTCAGAAAGAACACTTTTTATTACCTTCTACTGTTCGCTGTTCTTTAGGTGCTCGGTTTATATAACAAGCCTAAAGTCAACGTTTTGCCCACGTATAAGCAGATAGAACATAAGAAGACAGCAGAGGTAACTCGCACGTACAAGACACGACTGCATTTCATCCAAATGTATTTTTTAAGTGGAGTACCTCGGTTACTCTTCATAAATATCTATTGGTGTGACTACCCTATGTGAAACCACTCGTAGTCCTCAGTAAACAATAGCGCCAACTGAAATGCGTACCAAACAGGCCTGCGGTGTGTGTCTGAGATAAGACGTGTTTTTTGGCTCGCTTTTACGAAACTCTTAACTGAATTGGCGGAACCGTCACAATGTCAAGGAAGACGTCTGTAAGCGTTCCGCACTAGAGATATCTGTGAGACCTTGACCCTCGACCATCGAAGGCCGAGCGCCTCCCTCACACATGCGAAGTATCGGCATTCCGTACGCACCGCCTGCCTTCGCAGCGCACTTTCTGTACGCCACTAGACTGCCTAATCGCAATTACATCATACGTAACGGAGTGAATTCTCGCTTCGTGTTCTAGAGATGACAGATTCAGATATCCATCCGAAGACTGACTACACCGCGTGTGGATTTTCGTGGTTCACCTCAGTTACTACAGGCAAAGTGACAGGATGTTGCGAGATTTTAGGTTTTCACAGCGGTGTGGTTGAAGATTAAAGTCGTTTAGTGTGTGACGTTGTGTCGTTACATAAGTGGTTTCCGACGTTTCGGAGGGATATGGTTCCTTAAATGTCAGCGGTTAAGCAGTCTAATATTAGATTATGGCACAACCAGTTTTTTTCCTACAACCTTGCCAGCAAGCCTATTTCTTTCACTAATAATTCTGCTGTTAGACTCTATATAAGCCTCATACTGGCAGCTGATAGAGTCTCGTTGAGTTGGGTAAGGGTCAAGAAATTTTTTTACGTAATGAACAACTACCAGGTTTGAACAATTATTCTAGAAGAAACTTTAGCGCAGAAGCTACATCGCCCACGTAGATTAAAATCTTTGTTAAAGACCCAAGAATCAATCATCTATGTTAAGATTAGGCAGGTGGGGAATCCACTTTCATGTCCGAGCGCAACTTCTTCTCCACCCAGTGATCCCGGAAAAGAAATGTTTGTTCCATTGGACACCTAGAGCCGTCACGATTCGCAAGGCCGGGCAACGTCCAGAGTCCAGTCACCTGCCGCAGACTACGCTGATTTGGCGCGCATCTCCAGCAAACGTGAACTTCCCGATAACGTCTTTGTAATTCATGAGTGTTGTGAAGAACGTGAGGTTAATATATCGTATGTGTATGAAATGTGTGAGGAGGATGCTTGGGGCCTAAATCTGGTGACTGTAGAAATACTGGAAATTGACTTCCGTCTCCGTGATTTCAGGTTTCCGCCGCGCTCTTCTGGGTCATTACGTAGCGTCGGGTTGTAACACTTTACCGACGTTTCGGGACAATGTATCTATCGCATATTCAAGGGTCAAAACCCTTGACCCCAGGACTGTGGAGTCGGTACACAAAAGCTCCGACTCCGACTCCTCGATTTTTAAAACTCCGACTCCGACTCCTTCCTAAAATCTCAATGTGTATTAATAACAGTAAACCTGTAAGACATTTCATCACCACCACGTGAATCATCAGGCTGCTGTTTAGACTTATAACCTATATTTAAGTATAAGTGTAATGGTTACTGTAGGTATCAGGGCTCTGGATTTGGAGTATCTAGTTAAGATTTTAGACTGAGTTCGGAGTCGGAGTCGGAGTCGGTACGTACCGACTCCGACTCCACCTAAAAATTCCTTTCGACTCCGACTGCACCTAAAATTCCTTCCGACTCCGACTGCGAGTCCACAGCCCTGCTTGACCCTTGAAGATGGGACCGACACCTTGTCCCGAAACGTCGGTAAAGGATTACCACTCGACACTGAGTAATATCCCAGAAGAGCACAGGTCTGATTTCCGTGTAATTAAATCTTGAAATAAGAAAGCCGCCTGAATAACAATACTAAACCATGCAGTTTCCTAGAACTAACTTCCAACGGTCAAGATCGTTCCTACAATACCGACCGCGGTATAGGTGCCGTTAGACTGCTTCATAATAAGCGACAGCTTTCGTAAGTTACTAATGCGGAATTACAAGAATAGATTGACGCTACGTGAGAACAAAGGACATAACTGGGGATCTTATGCTAATATATATATATATACACACACACACACGCACATGCACACACACGCACACACACACACGCACAGAGCTATACCCTAGCCTTTATTATATTCTATCTTATTTGTAGTTCTTCCAGACAAAATTAATTTTACTCTGTTTTCATTTTCCTTTTCTGTGAATAATACACGATGGAAGCACAGGTTCTCATTAGCAGTTTCAATCTATACACAGCAACACAACGTCTTTGCACTCCTTTTTAGTATTATTAGTCTGCGACATGTTTCGGCCGCATATAACCATCATCAGGTAGGAGTATTACAAAGTCATAAAGGAATGTAGATGTTGAAGTGGAAGCCTCCCGTTTTGCAATAAAATTAAAACTTACATCTATAAAATTGTGAAATTATAAAAGTGTGTAACATTGTAAAATATACAACTGTTTTTGTTATTCCCTATAAGGAATAAACAAATAGGATACTGTGTCAGTAAAGGGTAACTGAAAATTACACGTGGGGGAGAACAGTTCTGAAATGCCAGGGTACGTCTTGCTGGTGATTCGGGCTACGCAATCAATCATCGGGTCATCGGACAAGGACCCGCCTGACCTTCACTTCCAGGAAAAGGTATAAGAAGAAGTGGGAGATCATTCTGTAAAAATGATGCCGGTTTCAGTTATCATGTTGGCTGTGTGTGATATTAAAAAGGTGAAATTCACTTTTGTAGTTATGAATAGCTCACTCGATATAGTGTCTATGTTACAGGTTGGACAATCTAAGACACTTAGTTCGATTCTTGGGAGGGTCAATGTTCTTCTTCTTCTCCTCCTTCTTCTTCTTCGTCTTCTTCTCCTTCTCCTCCTCCTCCTTCTTCTTCTCCTCCACCTTCTTCTTCTCCTCCTTCTCCCTTCTTCTTCTCCTTATTCTCCTTCTTCTCCTTCTCCTTCTTCTTCTCCTTCTTCTTGTTCTCCTTCTTCTCCACCTTCTTCTCCTTCTCCTTCTTCGTCTTCTTCTTCTTCTTCTCGGAAGCGTCCTCGCCCCCTAAGAAGTCCACTCAGCCTCTCTCACTCCTAGCGTACCGGGGGTAAAGCAGCCGGACCGTAAAGTTGATCGCTCACTTCCATCTAGTACCGAGGTTAAGAAGAGGTGGAGTTTTACCTTTACTCCCTTTTACGTATGAGATTATATTACTGAATTTTATTTGATGTCCTGACGGCGGTGAATATTAATAGAACGGTCTTCTGGGATGTGACGCCGTGTGTTTTGGCAGGTTAGTGTCAGCGTTTCGGGGGAAACTATTCGCTCCTTCTTCACGGTACAAGAAGCGTTTGTTCTGCACAAATGTTGGAGGCAGTATAAGCAAATGAAGTAGCCCGTGCAGAGATATTACAGTTGGTGTCTGCTGGTCATTTTGCACGCGTTGTCTAAGATCTGCCTTTGACAGATTTACATGCACGGACGTAAAAATCATTTTGTTATGTACAGTCGAACTCGTTTCTGACGTCATGAAAGGGACTGAATATTTTGTGTCGTTATAAACGAGTGTTGTTATAACTCAGGAGTATAATGTTATGGTTAACAGTGAAGAATTAGTTGGTACGACGGGATATCTGGCGCTATAGGCGAGTTGTCGCATAAACCGGTGTCGTTATAACCGGGTTCAACAGTATTTACTTTGGCGTAAGGAACCTGACTTGTGCTCCATTCTTTGCAGTCGGACATATGGCACTACAATAACAGAGCTACAGGCGTCGCGTATTTGTGTCTTTCGCTCCCATAGCAATGACTGGCGTCCCTACTGCCAAGCACTTTAAGAGACATGACAGCTGTACTCATTACATATAGTTACAATCATATGGAATGAGACACCCTGAAGTGTGGAACATAGATACCAAACTTTCGAAACTGACTGCTGTCTCCATCTTCAGGATGTAAATGTTCTGCATGCTATAATGAAGGGAAGAACAATGCCAGAGCTGCGAGAAGCAGAAAACAGGTGGCCGAAAAGCTAGGTTTAATGATTACCGTCACTGTATACTGTACAATTCACTTGTTTTTCGTACAGCATATGTTAGAAAATAGCTAAATTCTCAGTAATGAATACTTAAAAGTATCCACCCCAAGAGCAGAGGGTGTTAACAGTGATATGTATTTTCCATTATTAGAATCCATATAAGAATAAAACATGCATGAAAATTACTGGGATGTGATGCTTGTTGAATAAATGTGATAGAGTCTGTTGCCTTTTCTATTCAAGCTACAGATGTGTAGGAAAGAAAAAAAGTAGAAGTAACGTAAAGTATAGTTATTTGGTCTGCTTTTGCGTGTACTTTCTCATAAAAGATTCAAAGTGCAAAAAATAAGAAGCACAAAATTATGAATAATACACATGAAGGAATGTGAAGAAACGAATAGAGACATGGTCGAATTGCAGTTTAGTCTGTTCGCTATATACTACGTGTTGCAATGGCAGGCATATATTAAAAATACAGTCGAACTCGATTATAACGTCATGAAAGGGACTGAATATTTTGTGTCGTTATAAACGAGTGTTGCCGATCCCAGTGGCCGCGCGGTCTGCGGCCGAGCGCTTGCTGGGATCGTGGGTTCGAATCCCACCGGGGGTATGGATAGTTATCTCTTGTAAGTGTTTGTGTTGTCAGGTAGAGGTCTCTGCGACGAGCCGATCCCTCTTGCAGAGGAGTCATAGCGACTTTGATGTGTGTCTGATTGTGATCAAGTGAAAATAAACAACCTCGACACCTGCTGTGAGTGGGTAGAAGAGGTAAGGACTATGAAAAGATTAAGCGAGTTTTGGTCTAACTGAGGGGTATAGTGTTTTGGTTAATAGTGAGGAGTTAATTGGTAAGACAGAATATCTAGTTTTTTTTTTTTGAATGAGTACAGTCCGTCTTATCTAGCGCTACAGGCGAGGTGTCCCATTAAACGACATCGTTATGACCGGGTTCCACTGTAGTTGAAGGAGAATGCTTTACGTTCTAACATTTCCGTGAATTTGCTGCCTTAAGTTAACATTGTTTGCCATATTTATGATATAAAATATTGTTATTACCTTCCTGTTTTATTTTATTATAATGGGAGTCGGGATAGCTCAGTCAGTTCAGTAACTATTCTACCCTGTGGATGTCGCTGGAGTCAGAGTTCGGTTACTGGCAGGAACAGATATATGTCACTTACCCACAACATCGAAACTGGATCTGGGCCCACATAGTCACTTATCCAGTGGGTGCTGCATGCCCTATCCCTGGGTGTACACCGGCCGGGGTGTGAAACAGATCGCTGACCTCCATCTAGTACTGAGATAAAGAAGGCGTGGAACTCTCTTCACTCCTCCATACTCGTTGAGGCATAGTTATTAATTAAGAACTGCTGCAGTTTAAATTTAGGTTTTATGTTTTCTTAAAATAGTCTGTATTAAATGTTGTACGTTATGAGTGGTGAACATACTTCACTGAGGACGGACATCAAACTTCACAGATTTAGAAGTTTTTAAAGTTTCTGAAATCAGTTATTGGATGTAAGTCTGTTTTGAGGTAACGTACATGGCATAGGCTTCAGAATGCTTATTATAGTTTCGTTTCGTTTCATAGTCCCACCTCTTCTACCTGTTCACAGCAGGTGTCGAGGTTGTTTATTTTCACTTGATCACATTCAGACACACACCGCAGTCGGTAGGACTCCTCTGGACGAGGGATCGGCCCATTGCAGAGACCTCTACCTAACAACACAAACACAACACAAACAAGACAAACATCCATGCCCCCGGTGGGATTCGAACCCACGATCCCAGCAAGCGCTCGGCCGCAGACCTACGCCTTACACCGCGCGGCCACTGGGATCAGCGACAAAAAGGTGACGGGACAAATAGCAGTATCCTAGCAGAATCTTGACAGGATAACGGTACTTTGCTGTATGCTGCACCACCAAACAGGACATCTGTGTTATTCTGCATTGCCTGCCCGTTTCATAATAACAGATTGTAACATGCGTGAGGTACAGAAACAGTAAACACTTCAGCAGACTGTCTCATGATTGCCAATTGAGAAACCAGAGAAGTAACATGTACGATCGAGTAGCAGCCTGAGGGCAACAACGACACACAGCGACATTTCTTTGCAAGAAATTTAAAAACTAAAACAGTAAAACCATTCATTAGCAAAGCGTTAGATAATGAGTTATGTAAGGAATGCGGGCCTGTTCAGCTGACTTGCGTGTCTGTACACATAAACTGCGGAAGTGGACTTTGTTTCCTCTTTGCTACCTGCAGGCAAATATAGAGGTCATACCTTGTCGTGGGAGGTAGTGAGATTGAAGAATTCGTAGCGTCATCACATTTGTGGGACGGCAGAGTAGAAAAAAGCAATTAAGTTGATTGCTGGACCCTCGCTATTGTTTGCAGAACTCCGAAGTATTTCGGTAAGGTTTGCTAGCCGTTTGTTGTTTTTACAGGCCCTACAAATTTGGCAGGGACAGTTGATGCTAAGATTCTGGGAAAAATCATGCACAAGTTGGGGTACGGTGTTGTCGAACTTTGTACTGGCAAATAAAGGAAAAGTAGAGGGAAAATGAATATATATCCTGCTGCAATATGGGTAAGAGAAATTTAATAGCGTGATTGAGAATTAGACTTTCAAAACTGAGCGGATTGTGCGGGGGAGTATGTAGAAAATATAGACGAACAAACTTCATATTGTTAGCACCGTGCATTTTACATTTTACAGTATATATAAATAAAATGTACCAACTAATGCACCGTTCTTTATTAATATTAATTAATATCAGTTAATATTAATAAAGAAATGTGCATTAGTTGGTACATTTTTATTTATATAGACGAAGAAATGTATAAGCATGTGCTGTTGAAATATATCGATAAGAAAAGGCGGAGAAAAAACTTCCAGTAGCAACTATAAATGAGGAAGTAGGGTATAAGACGTAAACTGTACTAAGGTTGCATATCTGAGAAATCGTGGTAAATTTTTGTGGAAGGTAAGATGTAAATGGCAAAGCAGGAAAAGAAAACGTCACAGATTTTTGAGAATAACTAAGATATTTTGAATAAGGATCAATAGGTTGTAGACTACAGAACATAATATAAATCACATAAATCACAGGAATTAATGCTGGGAATGTCTACTGCAGAACCCTCTGGTGTCAGCAGTCCTTGGTAAAATGTAATTGACACAGAACAAAAATAAGTAAATGCTAATCGTCGAAATGTTTGCCCCATGTTGGCAGGGACAGTAAACTAATTAATGCACTTACTCCTTTTATAACATACATATGCGTTTTTGTAATATCTTTATCTAACGATCCTATGTCATCAGAATTGTCTCAGCCACTTCAGGACTCAACGTAGTCGAAGCGGCTGAGTTGTCCTTCACCTTATGTTAATAAAATGGGCTGTCTTAGCCTGATACGCCATTTTAGCTATCTCTTTTATACGTGTCTGCGAACTGATGATCGGTCAAAGAAGGGGCACTTTGGATAACTGAATTATTTTTCAATATAATTTCGTTGTGTGCTTTAAATTAAGTAGCCCGTGATTATTTTATTTCTTTGATCTAAGCACGTATATAAGCGAGGATTTTGAAAAACTGTTAAATATCTTTTCCTTTCTGCCTTGCATTTTTTTTTCTCCCTTCCCTTTTCTCATCCTTCTGCTGATATTTATTCCACAAAAGCATAGCCTGTTTCACTTTTCTGACTCAATATTTCTTTGTCTACGGACAATAAAACGAAGGAAGGATAATGTGTTGGTCGTATCTTGCGCAGCAATTGCGTTCGAAAACACTTCATTGAAGTAAAGGTAGAAGGGAAGGGAAGACGACGAAGAAGACATAAGCAGCTTCTGGAAATACTGGATACTGAAAATTGAAATAGGAAGCAGTAGATAGCACTATATAGAGAACTCGCTTGGGAAGAGGCTACAGATTTGTCGCAAGACAGATGCGCAATCTGCGAATGAATTCTTTGCAACGAAATGAGTCTCACTGAATTGTCACACACTGTTCGCAAAAAATCGCTTAAGAAGAGGACGGAGTGTCACTGAAGTCACATAGGGCGCGCTGCTTTATGGCAGTTTCTGAAAGAATCGTCAATACTGGATGAACAGTCTCATTAAACACACGTTCCGTTGTGTGTTGAGCTTGGACATGCCTGGGTCCAGTTTTATGTGACGCGTGTATGTCACTGCGTATGAATCATCCCTATGGAAAGTTTCATTTCCCTCTTATATTCATTCTGTTATCTGCAGATACGCGTAAGAAACGTCTATTGTTTGGCTTTGGTCGTGCTGCTGTCCCGTTATACCACCCGCACGTTACACGTGACCAGAAACACTAAAATAGCATGATGTTGAAGGCTGCCTCAATTTCCTCGCACAAACACTTTTGCACAGTATAATTTAACGAAAGAACTTGGATAGCGTAGTCGGTATAACGACATTGCGTGCTGGAGGGTTCGGGGCTTGAACCCCGGTGGGGGGAAATAGATTATCTCTTCTCCACGCCTGTCCAGACTGGCCCTGGGGCCTACCCAGCCTCCTCTACGATGGGCATCGGGGTTTTCCCCCGGGGGAAAAGCCGTCAGGGCGTGTACTTAACCATCCACTCCCATCTAATGCAGAGGTTAAGAATGAGTACGTTCACACTGTGCTCCCACGCTTTATCTACATGGCATTTTATGGGGAGACCTTTACCTTTACAATTCAACGAAACGTATTTTTGTTAGACACGGTACTGTTGTCAGTAGACCTGATGTCCGAAGTACTGAAAATGAAGAAAGTCCATAATTTTTCAGATTGCTTTGTGTGTTACTGAAATATTGCCGCTTATTTTAACCCTTTAACCTTTTAAAGCCTAGCGGTAACTTTACATACCACCAGGTTTAACATTAAAAATTCTACATGGTGCCCACATTGCGTTTATATGTTTTGTACGGATCTCAGAACAAACAGCAAATTTGCCTTATAAAACATTAAGGGATTGGTTTTTATAACCGAAGTGGAGAGTGTTTACAGCGCGGTACGCACTGAGTCCTTATATAAAACAGATACGCTTCGTCTTTAAAAGGTTACCTTCTATGTAAGTTTCTTTTTTCTGTCACTATCCATAGTACCACAAAGACTTCTTTTACATGTAGAGGAGGTGGCATGTTTGTTTGGTCTCATGAGTTTAAAGGCCGGTGTCAAACGTTTTCTAAAGCTTAGCGTAACTCTCCTATACAGCGAAGCTAAGTTCAGGCATGGCCTATAAATGTAACCTTTTAAAGACGAAGCCTGTCTCTTTTATACAAGGACTCGGTGCGTACCGAGCTGTAAACACTCTCCACTTCGGTTATAAAAACCAGTCTCTTAATGTTTTATAAGGCAAAAGTTGCTGTTTGTTCTGAGATCCGTACAAAACACATAAACGCAATGTGGGCGCCACGTAGAATTTTGTAATGTTAAACCTGGCCGTATGTAAAGTTACCGCTAGGCTTTAAAAGGTTAAAGATGAAAATACTAAAATTGTTCCTATTAATTCAGAGCAACAAAGCAAAATTTTCACTTTGTTTGTTCCGTGCATTGCTGTGAAATCAGTCATTTTGTCACGCTATCAGACTAACCAAATGCACATTCGCTATTCATCCAAACATTACGTGACCTTAATATTGCCATCTGAAGCAACTCGCACTGAATTTGAAGCTGCTGGCGGTGAATAAGCCTGTATTTTGTATTTGGACGACAGAGATACAGTGCTTGCCACGCCAATGAAAATAAATGTTCTTGTTTGTCGAAATACCTGTTGGATCGTCTTTCTGAAGTAGGCTTGCAATATTTGGTTTCTGATAAGACGTTTTCAAATATGTGACTGATACAGACTTCCTGAAATACTTCTTAAGACACAGCAAGGACGTATTCTCTGAGGCATACGCAACTGCGACGCTTCAGTATTTCATATTTCTGATTTATAATCATGGTTATAATAGCTAAGGTTGATAAAATGACCAGTGAGAAATTAATTGGAAAGGATCGGGAAGGAAGCGGTCTAGTCTTGATTTGAAGTATTTGCTGGAAGAGACTGACGCAAAGATAAAAGCCTTGGTCACCACAGACGGTGTTCGGCCAGAGAATTCAACACAAGACTTCAAAATAAATAACTGTATGGTCTGTACTCGTCAGTTGTTATTCGGATGATCAAATCAAGAATGCTGAGATGAGCGGGGCGTTTGGAACTTATAATGGGCGGAAGAGGTGCATACAGGGTTTTGGTGGGGACACCTGAGGGAAAGAGACCACTCAGAAGACCTAGGCGGATATAATATTAAAATGGATCTTCAAGAAATAGGTGGGGATGGCGTGGACTGGATTCATCTGTTTGAAAAGAGAGAGAGAGAGAGAGAAAAGTGGCGGGCTTTTTTGAACACGGTAATGAACAGTCGGGTTTCATAAAATACGGGGAATTTCTTGACTAGCTGAGAAACTATTAGCTTCTCAAGAAGGACTCTTCTCCACGAAGTTATTGATGTAATAATACTGTCATTAATATTCGAATCCACTCTGCTTCCACTAATTTTACTCGCATCTGGTCAGTTCAGATTTTACAAAAGTAGTGAATGACATGCCACACCTCACCTTAATTCTGGATGATGTTCTACTTCCCCCCCCCCCTCCCGCGGCCAGATATCCTGCAACACAGAGTAACTGTAACCTGTCTCCACTTTGTACTCGTTCCATTCCTCCGCGCATTATCATTAAACCTGTTTATGTCTGCTAACGAACGTTTTGTGACCTGTGTAAAGCCATCTTCCTGTTGAGATTTATTACATATACCGAACCCGCACATCAGTTGTTGCGTAATCTCCATCCGTTCACAAGACGCAATATTCGGTCCTTTGTCGCCCTGGAGCCAATCAATATCCAGTGGATCTGTTACATCGCAAGTTACAAGAAAAGACACAGATACGGACGTGTACAGAATTTAAGAAATTTGCACAGTGTTGTTGATTAAGCCGGGCTTGCTACCTGTTTTCATGGTGGTGACAGTAAACTCTCCTGCAGGGAAATGGAGTCTGCAGTTGGGAATTGGGGTAGATTATTTGGTATAGGGGCTAGGCTGCTGGCTGGAAGTTCCGGGTTTCGAATCTATATGGGAAAGAGATTTTTGTGTTCTCCAAAATGTCTAGACCGGACCTGGGGGGTCTACCCAGCCTCCTGTCTTGTACGTACCGGAAGTTCTTTCCAAAGGATCGAACGAGGCTTGAATATGACTACTCACTTTTGTCTGGTACCGAGGTTAAAGAGGGGAGGAGCTATACTTTTCTCCCCCTGTATGTCTTCGTGGAGTGGACAGAGAGAACTTTACCGCCTTTGGCCTCCTCCTCCTCTTCTGCTTCCTCTTCCTCATACTTCTTCTTTTCTGTACGGTCCTTATAGCTTAACTAATATCTCCTTCAGAATGATAGCCCCTACGGATCTGTCTTGTGCTTTCTTCGTCCATCTCTTGTTACCCATCCATTTCAAATCATTCTCAATACAGTTAAACCACCTCAGTTTTGATCTTCCCGCTCTTCTTCTTCCATCTGATTTCCCCAGAAATACTTTCTTTACAGACCCATCATCAGAGGTTCTTAAGAGATGACCAGCCGATTCTAGTCGCCACTTTTAGCCTGCCTTGACAAAATTCCGACCATTCTCTACATATTCTAGGTTTCAGCCTACTTGCTTCCTACAAGGCAAATACGTGAGTTTTAGCACGGACGACGTGGAGCCCGAGATTTGTGCTCCCCTGGTCTCGAATTTGGCCATCAGTTTATAAACTCATTGTGCCGTGCAGCAGTATGCAGGGGCGGGAAACGCAGCGATATGGCTTTCGTTGTGGCGATTATAAGCATCTTATGTGTACATTCATGTAGAGCTTCTGGGCTCATGAGATGTGCGCTCTTCTGGGGTATTACGCAGCGTCGGGTAGTAATCCTTTACCGACGTTTCGGGACAACGTATCGGTCCCATCTTCAAGGGTCAAGAAGTCCAAGAAGAGTAGCCACTCTTCTTGGACTTCTTGACCCTTGAAGATGGGACCGATACGTTGTCCCGAAACGTCGGTAAAGGATTACTACCCGACGCTGCGTAATACCNGTCCCGAAACGTCGTTAAACTCTTCTTGGACTTCTTGACCCTTGAAGATGGAAGCCATACGTTGTCCCGAAACGTCGTTAAACTCTTCTTGGATTTCTTGACCCTTGAAGATGGAAGTCATACGTTGTCCCGAAACGTCGTTAAACTCTTCTTGGACTTCTTGACCCTTGAAGATGGAAGTCATACGTTGTCCCGAAACGTCGTTAAACTCTTCTTGGATTTCTTGACCCTTGAAGATGGAAGTCATACGTTGTCCCGAAACGTAGTTAAACTCTTCTTGGATTTCTTGACCCTTGAAGATGGAAGTCATACGTCGTCCCGAAACGTCGTTAAACTCTTCTTGGACTTCTTGACCCTTGAAGATGGAAGCCATACGTTGTCCCGAAACGTAGTTAAACTCTTCTTGGATTTCTTGACCCTTGAAGATGGAAGTCATACGTCGTCCCGAAACGTCGTTAAACTCTTCTTGGACTTCTTGACCCTTGAAGATGGAATCCATACGTTGTCCCGAAACGTCGTTAAACTCTTATTGGACTTCTTGAACCTTGAAGACTGGGCCGATACGTTGTCCCGAAGCGTCGGTAAACTCTTCTTGGACTTCTTGACCCTTGAAGATGGAATCCATACGTTGTCCCGAAACGTTGTTAAACTCTTCGTGGACTTCTTGATCCTTGAATATGAGACCGATAAGTTGTCCCGAAACGTCGGTAAAGGATTACCACTTGACGCTGCGTTATACCCCAGAAGAGTGCAGATCTCATCAGCGTCGCGGCGGAAGCCTGAAGTCACAAACCTCTGGACTCTCTAAACACACTGTAGAAACCACAATCAATTGAGAATATCCTGTATCTGATTTGAAAACAAATTTGTGTCATGTTAGTGTGATTATTCCGGATCAGTTATGAGCAGACCAATTGTCTTCCAGTTTCCTATCCAAAAATATAAAGACTGAGGTGTACTGAACTGAAACTTTGTCTGTTTTTTTGTATGGGTGTGAAGCTTGGTCGCTCACAGTGAGGGAGGAACGTAGGCGGTGGGTGTTTGGGAGGGGGTACTGAAGAAGATATTTGGGCCTGAGAAAGACGAGGTGACAGGGGAGTGGAGAAGACTACATAACGAGGAGCTTTACGATCTGCACTCGCCAACTGTTATTCGGCTGATCAAGTCAAGATGAATGAGACGCGACGAGCATGTAACGCGTACGGGGAGAGGAGAAGTGCATACAGGATTTTGGTGGGGAAACCTCATGGAAAGAGATCATTTGGAAGACCCAGGCGTAGATGGGAGGATAATATTAAAATGGCTCTTCAAGAAGTGGGATGGGGACATGGACTGGATTGACCTGGCTAGGGTAGGGACAGGTGGCGGGCTGTTGTGAATGCGGTAATGAACCTCCGAGGTCCATAAAATGCGGGGAATTTCTTGACTAGCTGAGAAACTGTTAGCTTCTCAAGACGGGCTCTAATCCATGGACTTCCTTTGTTTCTTGTTAGTTAGTTAGCTAGTTAGTCAGTCAGTCAGTCAGTTAACAGGCCTTCATTCGCAATAGGTTCTTCCCAAGGCTTTATGCTGCAACAGCACAGGTGGTGTGTGTTTGTGTAGAATATCTGTCGAGGAATTAGATTGTAGACTTGAAGGCGGTGAGGGAGTGGAATTGAAACTGTGTTATCGGTAAAAGTGTTCAGAAGTGCAAACTTATGATTGTAGGTGGGTCTTACATCGATAATAAACATTCCTACTAGAACGTGGGAACATCTCAGAGCAATCGTTTGCTTTGCGTTATTTATCAAACGTCCGTAAGTTGCTATTGTGGCCTGTTAGGTTGTGAAGTGCGACGTATATATGTCGTTATTACTTAGAATTTAACTCGCCTATAAAATTTAAAGATAATGAATTCAACTCACCACTGAACTTAATAAAACAAATCGACGTACCGACAGTTAATTAAACTATAAAACTATCTTATTATATCTTATTATATACCTGTGTCACTGAAACCCCATACTCAAGTAATATATCTAGCCCTTTAAAGACGAAGCCTATGTGTTTTATACAAGGACTCAGTGCGTACCGCGCTGTAAACGCTCTCCACTTCGGTTATAAAAACCAGTCTCTTAATGTTTTGCAAGGCAGAAGTTGCTGCTTGTTCTGAGATCCGTACAAAACACATAAACGCAATGTGGGCACCACGTAGAATTTTTTAATGTTAAACCTGGTGTTATGTAAAGTTACCGCTAGGCTTTAAAATGTTAAGAAGACTCCAAATACTCTTTTATATCGTTGCTGATTCAGGCATTTCCTCTGAGGTAGCACATTTATTGGATTAGTCCCTCTTCTTGGATTGAGCTGGCTCAGGTTAGGGACAGCTGGCGGGCTCTTGTGAAAGCGGTAATGAACCTCCGGGTTCCATAAAATGCGGGGAATTTCTTGACTAGCTGAGAAACTGTTAGCTTCTCAAGAAGGCCTCTGCTCCGCGGAGTTAGTTAGTTAGTTAGTTAGTTAGTTAGTTAGTTAGTTAGTTAGTTAGTTAGTTAGTTAGTTAGTTAGTTAGTTAGTTGCTCCTTACGTCCTTAAGGCAGTTCCGCTATATATACCACGCTTTCATTAATATTATATGTTTTTGTTGCATTATGTTAAAAATAAAGGAACTTTGATCAGGTATAAATTTAATATTTGTTATACGCCGTAGAAGAAACCAGAAAAAAATTTTAAAGGAAAAAAAATAGTTTTTGGACATCTCGCGCCCAGGGGTTGGAGCTGTGTCCGTCGACCGCACTAAAAAGCCACTTACGAACAGCTGAGGGAATGCATTATATTGTGTTGTATTGCATTTCTTGCATTGTAATCGCCTTATCTGCGGCGACATCAGCACCTTAGTCTCTGTAGCCTCGATGGTCAATTAATTAATACGATCATGAAATGTTGGCATGAACAGATTAACAAAGTTATAGCCCCCCAAAAAGTCAACTAAATTCCAGCTTGTACACACCATGAAGACTTAAACGGGAGTGGAAGTGTATCTCCACAGATTCATAACATTTGCGCTAATGCGACTGACTGATCTTTCTAGTCCCTGGCCGCTTTACCTCTGTTAAACTAGCCCCCGTGTCCTTAGGAGGCTGGGTTTTATCTCCGGGGTCTTCTGGAAGTTTTGGAGAAAAATGACTTATTGACACCGGCAGCAATCAAACCACGACCACACAGCCCATAGCCTAGTGACAAACCGGGTACGATGTATTGTCTCCATATATACACCAAACATGATAAGTAATTTTTACGCCGTACCTAGTTATCTTCTCAAATCGCTTATTAAAATACATTTAAAATATATCGCGTATGATGACACGCAATCACATTACAACTTGGTTTTCACGAAAAATAAGCGCCCTTTATAAATTCAAAAAGCTTGCGCCATTTCTGAAATAAATGAGGAAAATCAAATTTGTAAGCGCCAGTGTTTCCTCTTACTACATGGAAATTTAGCGCAGTGTGTTGTATAACATCACGAGCACCGCATTTGTTCAGTAAAGCGCATTATGTACGTGTTATCTGTGCGATTTTGGAGGATCGGTTCACAGACATAGCCTTACTGTTATGCGTGTTTCAGCCACATTTAGGCTTAATGTCTGTGGATCGTGCGTCAAAATGTGGAATTTCCGTCAACAAACGTAGATGAAAGGAAAGGCTATAAATACGGAGCACTGTTGCAATGATAACTACAGTGGCACACCGAAGTAATGCCGAGAAAAAAACCCGCACCACTTCCACTTTGTCCACCACGAATCACACTCAGTCTGCACTGGAATTGAACGCCTACGCCCGCACAAATCACAAAAAAATAAAATAAAATTTGGCGTTAATTCTGGAACACCGTCAGGCTTCTATGAGACTGCGGTTTATTTCTTATGCTCGTGCAAGCGACAAACCCAACAAATGTGACTCACGTAATTCTGAAATTCCTATTTATGAAAGATCATGGCGCTTAATTTCCGGCAAAATTTTGACAGTAGAATTTAGGTACAATCTCACCTCAGCGGAGACTCTATAAGCAATGGTGCAGATAGTGAACTCTGGATAGCATCATGCTCTTCGGAGCTCTTCCACTGGCACAAATATTTTACTGTCCTTTTTCACTCCAAAATATCAACCTTCCTGTAAATTCAACCAGATGTTTAGCTTGCTTACGTTGCAATCCTGTCACCACTTTACTCCGTGTGTGAGATGAACATGGGGTCCTGGCAAGGGCGGTTTAAGAAATGTCCAGTCCAAGTGTACGGTAGAGTAAACTTATGCGTGAACACGCCATGAAAGCGTAAAGGAGAGTGGAAGTATAGCTCCACCATTTCTCCAACTCCGCACTAATAAAGGTGCGTATATTCCCCACTTCCTGTCCACTGTACCGTGGGAAACCAGCCCCGCTGTCCATTGAATTCGAGGCTGCGTTGGTCTCAGGAAACTTCTTGGCGTTTTGGAGAAAATATTATTTACGGACACCGACGAGAGTCAAACCCCACATCATCGAGGCGGTCGCCTGGTCACTGTTCCCAGTACAATACATTTTTCCGATTTCTGTGACAAATATAACAACTCATTTTAAGGCCGTACCTGCTTTTTCTCTTAATGCATTTGTTAAAATTCATTTTAAAGTATGCAAAGTCCGCTCGCATGCAAAATCACATAACAACTTGGTTTTCACTGGAAAATCATTTGCAGTAAACAATTTTTTCCATTTAAAAAGCTTGGGCCATTTCTGAAATAAATGAGGAAAATCAAATTTGTAAGCGCCAGTGTTTCCTCTTACTACACGGAAATTTAGCGCAATGTGTTGTATAACATCACCATCACCGCATTTGTTCAGTACAGCGCATTATGTACGTGTTATTTGTGCGATTTTTGAGGGTCTGTCCAGAGGCGCAGCCTTACTGTTATGTGTGTTTCAGCCATACTTAATGCCTGTGAGCCGTTCGTCAAAGTCGCTGGTACCCTAAATAAAGTAGCTGAATGATAAAAAAATGTGGTGCTTTTGTGCAGTGACACTGAGAGCCGGAAAAACGAAGTAGTCGGTAGAAAAATCCGTGCCAGTGCCACTTTCTCGACCACAAATCCCACATAGTCTGCACTGGAAATGCACGCCTACTTGCACGCAGATTTTGTGGAATGTGACCTCGAACGAAAATCTGTGAGCAGTGGAGTGAATACAGCGGTCTGGGTAAAATCACGCCCCTCGGAGCTCCTCTGCTGGCACAAATACTTCCCTTTCTTTTTTCACCCTCCACCAAAGGTAAAGCACCCCCTAAATTTAGCTGATTTTTTAACTTGCTTATTTTGCAATGCTGTCACCACCTTAGTGTCAATATGAATGTGAACACGGAGTATTGGCAAGAACGGTTTAAGAAATGTCTAGTCGAAATTAAATGTAAAGTTAAATCTGTCCCTGTACACGCCACGAACGCATAAAGGGGAGTGGAAGTGGCGCCCCATAATTTGTTCAGTTCTGCACTAATGGAGGGGAGTGGTTTTCCTCACCTCCCGGCAACTTTTTCTCTGGGAAACCTGGCCCACCGTCAATTTCCTAGGACGCTGGGTTGGTTTCAGGCAGCGTCTGGACGTTTTGCAGAAAAAATATTTTAATGAAACCGGCGGGAGTCAAACCGCAATCATACAGCCCGCAGTGTGGACACTGTACCGAGTTCAATGTATTGTCTCCGTGTCTATGCTAAATATTACAACTGATTTTTAGGCCGTACCTCCGTATACTCTCAACACGTTTATTAACCTTTTAAAGCCTAGCGGTAACTTTACGTACCACCAGGTTTAACATTAAAAAATTCTACGTGGTGCCCACATTGCGTTTATGTGTTTTGTACGGATCTCAGAACAAACAGCAACTTTTGCCTTATAAAACATTAAGAGACTGGTTTTTATAACCGAAGTGGAGAGTGTTTACAGCGCGGTACGCACTGAGTCCTTATATAAAACAGATACGCTTCGTCTTTAAAGGGTTAAAATAATTGTTAAATGTATCGCTTCCGCTCACATGCAAGACCACATGACAACGTGATTTGCACTGAAAAATCATCTGCAGTAAACATTTTATTTGAATTCAAAAAGCTTGCGCCATTTCTGAAATAAATGAAGAAAATCAAATTTGTAGGCGCCAGTGTTTCCTCTTACTACATGGAAATTTAGCGCAATGTGTTGTATAACATCATCAGCGCCGCATTTGTTCATTATGGGTTAATATGTTTGTGTCATGTGTGCGGCTTTGGAAGATCAGTTCACAGACACAGCGTTACTCTTATGACTGTTTCAGTCAAATTAATGTCCGTGAGCCGTTCGTCAATATCGCTGGTACCCTAAATAAAGTAGATGGATTAGTATAAATATGGTGCATTGGTAGAATGAGACTGACAGCGGAGAACCGAAGTACTCCGGAGAAAACCCCGCGCTAGTGCCTCTTTCTCGGACACAAATCCCACACAGTCTGTACCGGAACTGAAAGCCTGCTTCCATGAAAGTTGCACAGAATTAAATTTGGCGTTAATTCTGGAACGCTTTCAGGCTTCTAGGAAACTGCGGTTTATTTCTTATGCTCGTGCAAGCGACAAACCCGACAAATATGACTCACGTAATTCTGAAATTCCTATTTGTGAAAGATCCTGACAATTCTCGGCAAACTTTTGACAGTAGAATTTAGGTACACTCTTTCCACAGCGGAGACTCTATAAGCAATGGTGCAGATAGTGAACTCTGGATAGCAACCCGCTCTTCGGAGCTCTTCTACTGGGACAAATATTTTCCTGTCCTTCTTCACTCCAAAATGTCAACCTTCCTCTAAATTCAACCAGATGTTTAGCTTGCTTACGTTGCAATCCTGTCATCACTTTACTCCGTGTGTGAGATGAACATGGGGTCGTGGCAAGGACGGTTTAAGAAATGTCCAGTCCAAGTGTACGGTAGAGTAAATTTATGCGTGTACACACCATGAAGGCGTAAAGGGGAGTGGAAATATAACTCCACCATTTCTCCAACTCCGCACTAATAAAGGTGCATATATTCCCCACTTCCTGTCCGCTGTACCGCTGGGAAACCAGCCCCGCTGTCTATTGAATTCGAGGCTGCGTTGGTCTCAGGAAACTTCTTGGCGTTTTGGAGAAAATATTATTTACGGACACCGACGAGAGTCAAACCCCACATCATCGAGGCGGTCGCCTGGTCACTGTTCCCAGTACAATACATTTTCCCGATTTCTGTGACAAATATAACAACTCATTTTAAGGCCGTACCTGCTTTTTCTCTTAATGCATTTGTTAAAATTCATTTTAAAGTATGCAAAGTCCGCTCGCATGCAAAATCACAGAACAACTTGGTTTTCACTGAAAAATCATTTGCAGTAAACAATTTTTTTCCGTTCAAAAAGCTTGGGCCATTTCTGAAATAAACGAAGAAAATCAAATTTGTAAGCGCCAGTGTTTCCTCTTACTACATGGAAATTTAGCGCAATGTGTTGTATAACATCACCATCACCGCATTTGTTCAGTACAGCGCATTATGTTCGTGTTATTTGTGCGATTTTGGAGGATCGGTTCACAGACATAGCCTTACTGTTATGCGTGTTTCAGCCACATTTAGGCCTAACGTCTGTGGATCGTGCGTCAAAATGTGGCTCTTCCGTCAATAAACATAGATGAAAAAGTATAAATATGGAGCAGTCCTAGAATGATACTGATATCGGAACACCTAAATACTCCGGAGATAAACCCGCGCCAGTACCACTTTTTCATTCAGAAATCCCTCACAGTCTGCACTGGAATTGAATCGCACCTCCGCAGATCTTGCATTTAAATGCGTGTTGGAAATAAAATCCGTAATACGTCCGGCCTTTTTGGATTCGTCTAAACGGCTGTGCCACAGCTAATGACACTTACTGCGATAGTGTTGGATCGGTTCCGATTTAGATGTTAGTAGACTGGCATTACCAGGCGATAAGCCAAGCTTTTGGTAAAACGCTTTCTTATGCCACCTAGTCTACGAAGAATGCCATGTACGTTGATGAGGAATTTATCTCTGGCTTCCGCGATGAGACGCCAACAACCAATGACCTGAGCCATTGTTCAGTCAAGTCGGTTGATTGAAGAAAATGCTGTGACGGACTACACACCTTTCGGGACCAGCTTCAGCACAAAGTCACCAGATATCCTTCCACTATTTGATGTTCGTTTTTTTAATCCCGTCATAAATAAGTGGCCCATGAAAGTCTACATCGCCTTGCGGGTTCCCTTATGTCTGAGATCCATCGTTGTGAAGGGGAAGTGCAAATTCTGGATTTTCAACAACACCGCCGATGGCAAAATTCAACACCCAGCATGAAGTCAGAGAGTGCCTTTCTCCAGGAATACTGTACAACACTTCTTCATTGGCATTCCGTCACCATAGCCGGGTTGAACCCTTTAAAGACGAAGCGTATCTGTTTTATATAAGGACTCAGTGCGTACCGCGCTGTAAACACTCTCCACTTCGGTTATAAAAACCAATCTCTTAATGTTTTATAAGGCAAAAGTTGCTGTTTGTTCTGAGATCCGTACAAAACATATAAACGCAATGTGGGCACCACGTAGAATTTTTTAATGTTAAACCTGGTGGTACGTAAAGTTACCGCTAGGCTTTAAAATGTTAACCGTGAACGTGGCGAGAGCATTCAAGTACTAAGCCTGAGAACTCGGGCAACATTGATACATCGTATAGGTAAAATTTGTCGATTCTCCCCAGCACATCAGAAACTTATTTAGGCTGACTGTTTGTCAAGGCGATGGCAGACATTAGTTTTATACATCTGTGCGCACGCCCCAGCACCGTACGTCCTGTTGCGCCGATTCATCTCGGCTATCTTCGGATCGCTGTGCGAGTTGACTTTCCAGTCATCTCAACTAGCTTTACACATTCATTGTTCTTTTAGGACACAATCGCACTACTATTGCTAGTCAATCCCAGTGGCCTCGCAGTCTAAGGCGTGGGTCTGCGGCCGTTTGCTTGCTGGGATTGCGGGTTCGAATCCCACCGGCGACATGGGTGTCTGCCTCTTGCGAGTGTTGTGTGTTGTCAGGTAGAGGTCTCTGCGTCTGGCTGATCACTCGTCCAGAGTGTCCTACCGAGTGTGGTGTGTCTGAGTGCGATCGTGAAGCCTCAATAATGAGGTGGCTCTGGCCCACCAGAGGCTGTCGAGACATTGCAAAAAAAATTCCTTCCAATTATTTCCCAACCCGTAGACCACGTGACAATGAGGAAAACACCCCGGACGCTAACAGCAGGATACAATAATTGAGTTCTAGCCACATGGTTATTTAGACACTACAATCTGCCACCAGTGTTACTGGAACACATGCTTGGTTCTTTATAGGCTGCCTAATCCATAGTACAGCATTACGTTTGTGCGGGTAAATCCACACAGCATCATTGAACGTGTGGCCCTCCCCAGCATTTAACCAAGTGTCCTGATAATGAAAACAGCATGATAAGCCACAGCATTTGTACCCACTTAAAGGTAAATTAAAGCCCAACACAGAATAGCCGTGAAGGTCCACAGGGGGTATAGGCATAGCTCTACTCTGTCTTTAACCTTGGCGCTAGATGGGGTGGGTGGTCAACGCCACGCCTCAGCCGCTTTACCCCTGAGAAGGACCCAGTACCCATTTTACAGAATGGTGGGTAGGCCCTAGGGCCGATCTGTACAGGTGCCGAAAATTTCACCTTCACCGGGATTCGATCCCCGGACTGTCCAGCCAGTCGCTATACCGACTGAACCATCCCGGCCAACATTTGTACCCACACGTACCTGACTATGATGCTCTGTAGCCCGTGAGGCTGTAATTTGTTCAAGTGAAACATGATAAGCCCACAAAATAAATTTTTGAATAGGCATACCGGAGGGTACTTACAGATTGCTTGAGTTACGGAAAATTTCCTTACTGACCAACTGAATGTGTTCAAAAAGGGTTCCGTTGTACGTCCGTGGTTGGTTAGGTAATATTAATGTAAGGAGTGTACAAATTTTTCAAGAACCTACGAACCATCTCAACAATCCAGGTGGCAGAAAATTGACATGAAGCAATTTCCACTCTAAGGGCCCACAAATATTAGGCGCTACCGTAAAAAATTTATTTGCCAGGGAGAGCTGGTGCTTGGGATTTGTGCACCCCTGTGAGTATGATGTTGTGAAACATTATATCTGATGTGTGTTGATGGTCAACTGATGTTTTCAGTAACTACTGTCAGACTGCATAAATATTGTGGTTTTTTGGATGTGAAAGCGTGTAGTTTGGTAGACATGTCTAACATTTCCGAGGATGCTGTTCCTCTAATCTTCAGGGAACTCTGAACATGGACGATTACCTCTCAGTGTACCCTACATATTGTATACACACTGTCTGGGTAACTTCAGCCCTAACAACAAATTTTATGCTGTGTTTAGCGGCAGAGTAGACAGTAGGTGTTTCCTGCCGAGGGCAATCAAAACTTGGAGATGAGATTAAATTTATACATTGGTATTGCCTGTCCAGCTGTTACAAAACACTCGACAAGGTGTGTTGCTGTCATTACTTCTCCCCTTCCAGCAGTTTTTTCGACACCAGATAATAGCACAAATCCATCCAAACACCTCTTCGAACCTCCTCACACCGTCTCATATTTCCATTTCCCCCAGATATATACTCCATTCTCATCACATCACACTCGACAACTTTACATTCTGTGTTACTGAGTTAGAATTGCATAAAATCTACAATTCAGAGTAATAGCGGTGTATGTCCATATGTAAGACAACGTTCACTCATGTTGAGCCTATATGACGAAATGAAGTGTATAACAACTGCTTTAGCGTTCTCACAATCTTCCCCAACGCGGCTATTTAACAAACGTGTAGGCTTTATTTGTATAAAATGCCAACAGGTGCCGTAAACAGAAAAACAGCGGCTTGCAAAACTAGAGTTTTATTTGCGTTGTCGTATTTGCCATATCAATATATAAACCGAAGTGATCACTAATGTGAAATATGTGTTGAAAAATGACAGTATGTTTTTCTTCTTTGTTTATCCCTTCTTGTGCTGGTGAACTTAGCTCCCTTTGTAATGTTTCCTCTCAGTTTCCATCTTCGATATTTTTGTCGGGGTACTGCGCTGCAAGATGGAAGGTTGGTGTTCGATTCCCCGTGGGGTCATTGGGATTTTTAAATTACTTATTCCTTTCGGTCGCACTATGGCCCTGGGGTCGACTCAGCCTCTAACAGAAATGGGTGGGGGGGGTGGGTCGTGGGGGGGGGCCCCCCCCCCTAAACGCGGCCGGTTCGTAGGGCTGACAACCTTGCCACCTTTATGTGCTAATTGTCCAGAAATTCTGGAAGCCTCAACCTCCTGGAGCCGTAAGGTCCTGTGCTGACCTGCGTAAGGATTGCTTGATGTTTACCTTTTATATTCTTTTTTAATATTTGTTTTTCGACGTTGTCTTATGAGCAGTCTACCAATTCTCGTTTCCGTGAAATATGGAAATAAATATTTTTTTTACGAAAGCTAATTCCTAATACGGAACCCGTATCCATTAAAACATAAGTAATGGTCCTCCTTGCAAGACATAGTGCATTCTTGTACAAAAATATTTAGAGTGGAAACTGCCGTAGAATTAGTTGGGTTGCACACACTGCAAGAGCATAGACACCTGAATGTGAAGTGCTGTGGTGCAATTCCATTAAGCAAGTCCCCCGTTGAAACCAACACAGAGTGTGTGGGTTTTTGTTATTCTAACATGTGGGGAAGTTGCATGGTAATACAACAACAAACTAAATCAAATTTGTCACGAAGTTACTTTCGTATTGAAATGATCCTCAACAAATATATATTACCCCATCACAGTTTGCGCAAAACCCGCTTGAAATGAGTTCGTGTATGGGGAAAAGTTTCCTCGTAGTGCGAGAAATATATAATGCATCATGTTCAGTATCTACTCCGGCAACGTATCTTCCAAAATAGCTAAAACATATTCGTTAACCTCCGAGGTCGGATGGTCAGTTAACAGGAAAAACGGTACTGCTTTGTCTGTTCAGCCATATTTGATATCTTTGAGCCGTGGGGTAGAGTGTGTGTCCTGTCTGTCTCTAAAGCTGGTAAAGATGCCACATAACAGTATGGGAGAGATGCCAGGCCATACTAAATATTTTTGTATGAATTTAAAGTTAGACGTTTGTCATACTTGTTAGTGTTTGTAGTGTGGTGTAGATTACTATATGCAGGATTTTGTTTTATTAAATGTGGCGTTCAGTACCATGTCACACAAACAATTGCGAATACTTGGTGTTTTGCCCAGAGGGGACGGACATTGCTAAAGTTAATGGAAGTTGCAAAACGTTCAGCACGAGGCGATACTGCTTTCTGAGTGGCCCCATAATTCTTACGGGATTTAATGAATGAAATGAATAAGTGTGGGTCCAGCCCTTACAGTCCCGATGCACGTAGGCCTTAAACAGGCCCTTTGTTCCCCCTCACTAGGTACAAGTCATGAGAGCCCTGCCCTTCTGAAGAAGTTTCACATTGCCCCCAGACTCAGACCTCTAATGTCCTCAGGGTCCAAGAAAAAGGTTCCCAGATAAATATGCCTGAGTGTCGCCAAGGCTTCACACTCACACAACACATGGGCTGAGGTTTCCTCCCCAGCCCCACATTTCGTACACAAGGGACTACCCATCATCCCCGTTATGTGAAGATGTCTTCTCAGGGTGTTATGCGCAGTGAGAAGGCCAATAACTACCCTGGATTACGCCCTATTAAGGGACATTAGCGTGGTCTTGGCAGCAGTGCGAGGGCCCGAGATCAACTCTCGAGCATGTCTCAGAGTGCCAACCAGACCCTGCCGTCGCATCAAGTGCTGTCTGTCCAACCAGCACTGAATTTTGCTTCTTATACGCTGCCTTGAGACCCCCAACGCCGGCTGCAGTCCAACAAAGTGGTGAGCAGAGCCCTCCCTCTTAAGGGATTACCGAACACCAAATAATAGACCGAACACTAGCGATTTGGAAGAGAAGCTTTTTGTAGAGTTTACATCGCCTGTCACGGTGTACATTGTCTTAAATCGTCAACTTGTACTGGTTTCTCACAGTGGAAGCCAGAGTTTGAAACGATGTCACTTCAGTAGGAGATCTGGTGCAAGAAGTGGTAGAGCGAAAACGTTTTAAATGAATGCTAGCGTTATCCCCTGGCAATGTCGTTCTACCATTAGTCTTTGCAGGGGCGATTTAAGACAATCGAAAAAATGTAATTACGTGCGGCCCTGTCGCTTCGACAAACCCCAAAAAGGGCGGGCGTTTTTCATATTTTATTTCCAATATGCATTTCCGTGTATGTTTCGCAGAGGTAGGAGTTCAATTCCAGTACAGACGGAGTGGAATTTGTGATGGAAAATGTGGAAATGGCGCAGGTCATTCTACTGGCTACTTCGGTTTTCCCTTATAAGTCTTATTCTACCAATGCACCTTATTTATACTAATCCATCTACTTTATTTAGGGTACCAGCGATATTGACGAACGGCTCACGGACATTAATTTGACTGAAACAGTCATAACAGTAACGCTGTGTCTGTGAACTGATCTTCCAAAGCCGCACACATGACACAAACATATTAACCCATAATGAACAAATGCGGCGCTGATGATGTTATACAACACATTGCGCTAAATTTCCATGTAGTAAGAGGAAACACTGGCAGTTACAAATTGATTTTCTTCATTTATTTCAGAAATGGCGCAAGCTTTTTGAATTCAAATAAAATATTTACTGCAAATGATTTTTCAGTGAAAATCACGTTGTCATGTGGTCTTGCATGTGAGCGGAAGCGATATATTTAACAATTATTTTAATAAACGTGTTGAGAGTATACGGAGGTACGGCCTAAAAATCAGTTGTAATATTTTGCATAGACACGGAGACAATACATTGAACTCGGTACAGTGTCCACACTGCGGGCTGTATGATTGTGGTTTGACTCCCGCCGGTTTCATTAAAGTATTTTTTCTCCAGAACGTCCAGACGCTGCCTGAAACCAACCCAGCATCCTAGGAAATTGACGGTGGGCCAGGTTTCCCAGAGAAAAAGTTGCCGGGAAGCGAGGAAAACCACTCCCCTTCATTAGTGCAGAACTGAACAAATAATGGGGCGCCACTTCCACTCCCCTTTATGCGTTCGTGGCGTGTACAGGGACAGATTTAACTTTACATTTAATTTCGACTAGACATTTCTTAAACCGTTCTTGCCAATACTCCGTGTTCATATTCATATTGACACTAAGGTGGTGACAGCATTGCAAAATAAGCAAGTTAAAAAATCAGCTAAATTTAGGGGGTGCTTTATCTTTGGTGGAGGGTGAAAAAAGAAAGGGAAATATTTGTGCCAGCAGAGGAGCTCCGAGGGGCGTGATTTTACCCAGACCGCTGTATTCACTCCACTGCTCACAGATTTTCGTTCGAGGTCACATTCCACAAAATCTGCGTGCAAGTAGGAGTTCATTTCCAGTGCAGACTATGTGGGATTTGTGGTCGAGAAAGTGGCACTGGCACGGATTTTTCTACCGACTACTTCGTTTTTCCGGCTCTCAGTATCACTGCACAAAAGCACCACATTTTTTATCATTCAGCGACTTTATTTAGGGTACCAGCGACTTTGACGAACGGCTCACAGGCATTAAGTATGGCAGAAACACGCATAACAGTAAGGCTACGCCTCTGGACAGACCCTCAAAAATCGCACAAATAACACGTACATAATGCGCTGTACTGAACAAATGCGGTGCTGGTGATGTTATACAACACATTGCGCTAAATTTCCATGTAGTAAGAGGAAACACTGGCGCTTACAAATTTGATTTTCTTCATTTATTTCAGAAATGGCCCAAGCTTTTTAAATGGGAAAAAATTGTTTACTGCAAATGATTTTTCAGTGAAAACCAAGTTGTTATGTGATTTTGCATGTGAGCGGAATTTGCATATTTTAAAATGAATTTTAACAAATGCATTAAGAGAAAAAGCAGGTACGGCCTTAAAATGAGTTGTTATATTTGTCACAGAAATCGGGAAAATGTATTGTACTGGGAACAGTGACCAGGCGACCGCCTCGATGATGTGGGGTTTG
Organism: Coptotermes formosanus; assembly: GCA_013340265.1. Taxonomy (NCBI): domain Eukaryota; kingdom Metazoa; phylum Arthropoda; class Insecta; order Blattodea; family Rhinotermitidae; genus Coptotermes; species Coptotermes formosanus. Next base: position 572,030 of record BLKM01001275.1, read on the forward strand.
ACTCTCGTCGGTGTCCGTAAATAATTTTTTCTCCAAAACGCCAAGAAGTTTCCTGAGACCAACGCAGCCTCGAATTCAGTGGACACCGGGACTGGTTTCCCAGCGGTACAGCGGACAGGAAGTGGGGAATATACGCGGAGTTGGAGAAATGCTGGAGTTATATTTCCACTCCCTTTACGCCTTCATGGCGTGTACGCGCATAAATTTACTCTACCGTACACTTGGACTGGACATTTCTTAAACCGTCCTTGCCAGGACTCCATGTTCATCTCACACACGGAGTAAAGTGATGACAGGATTGCAAAGTAAGCAAGTTAAACATCTGGTTGAATTTAGAGGAAGGTTGACATTTTGGAGTGAAGAAGGACAGGAAAATATTTGTCCCAGTAGAAGAGCTCCGAAGAGCGGGTTGCTATCCAGAGTTCACTATCTGCACCATTGCTTATAGAGTCTCCGCTGTGGAAAGAGTGTACCTAAATTCTACTGTCAAAAGTTTGCCGAGAATTAAGTGTCAGGATCTTTCACAAATAGGAATTTCAGAATTACGTGAGTCATATTTGTCGGGTTTGTCGCTTGCACGAGCATAAGAAATAAACCGCAGTTTCCTAGAAGCCTGAAAGCGTTCCAGAATTAACGCCAAAATTTTTTTTTTTTTTTTTTGCAAATTTCGTGGAAGTAGGCGTGTGGGATTTGTGTCCGAGAAAGAGGCACTGGCGCGGGGTTTTCCCCGGAGTACTTCGGTTCTCCGCTGTCAGTCTCATTCTACCAATGCACCATATTTATACTAATCCATCTACTTTATTTAGGGTACCAGCGATATTGACGAACGGCTCATAGACATTAAATTTGACTAAAACAGTCATAACAGTAACGCTGTGTCTGTGAACTTATCTTCCAAAGCCGCACACATGACACAAACATGTTAACCCATAATGAACAAATGCGGCGCTGATGATGTTATACAACACACTGCGCTAAATTTCCATGTAGTAAGAGGAAACACTGGCGCCTACAAATTGATTTTCTTCATTTATCTCAGAAAAGGAGCAAGCTTTTTGAATATAAATAAAGTGTTTACTGCAATTAATATTCCAGTGACAACCAAGTTCTCATTTGTTTTTGCATGTGAGCACAGGCGATATAATTAAGGGGGCGTTGTAATAAATGGGTTAAGAGTGTAAGGGATGGGGCCTAAAATTGCTTGTTATATTTGGCATGTGAATACGCTGCGTGCTGGATGATCCCTCGCCTGATTCCTACTGGTGTTAATAAATTATTGTTTCTGCAAAACGTTCAGACTGCGCCTGGGAACAGCACAGCCTGCTACGCATTTGACAATGGGCCAGATTTCCCAGAGGTATATCGGCTGCCTGTGGGTAAAGGAACCCACATATATTACTTCAGAGATTAAGAATGTATGGAGCTATATTTCCCCTCCCCTTAATGCCTACATGGCGTGTGTAGGGACAAATGTAACTTTGCTGTCATTGGGACTAGATATTTCTTAACCAGTTCTTGCCATTACTCCGTGTTCATATTCATACAGAGAAAGAGTTGTTGACAGCATTGCAAAATAAGCAAGTTAAAAAATCAGCTGAACTTTGGGGACGTTGTACCGTTTTTGAGGGAATAGGGAAAGGACATTATTTGTCCCGGTAGGAGAGTTCCGAATAGCGGGATGCTATTCAGATTGCACTACCGCACCATTGCTTGTAGGGTTTCTGCTCTGGTTATTTTGTACCAAATCTCTATTGTCAAAATTTTGTTGGCTACGAAGCGCCATGATCTTTCATAAATAGGAATTTCAGAATTACGTGAGTCACATTTGTCGGGTTTGTCGCTTCCACGAGCATAAGTAATAAGTCGCAGTCTCCTAGAAGGCTGACAGCATGACAGGATTAGGGCCAAATTTATTTATTTTTTTTTTTTTTTGTGATTTGTGCGGGAGCAGGCGTTCAGTTCGAGTGCAGACTGAGTGTGATTTGTGGTGGACAAAGTGGCACTGGAGCGGGTTTATCTCCGGAGTACTTCGGTGTTCCCATGTCAGTATCATTCCAACACTGCTCCATATTTATAGTCTTTCATCAATGTTTGCTGACGAAGATTTACATTTTTGACGCACGATCCACAGACATTTGGCCTAAATATGGCTGAAACACGCATAACAGTAAGGCTATGTCTGTGAACCGATCCTCCAAAATCGCAAAGATGACGCGAACATAATGCGCTGTACTGAACAAATGCGGTGCTGGTGATGTTATACAACACATTGCGCTAAATTTCCGTGTAGTAAGAGGAAACACTGGCGCTTACAAATTTGATTTTCTTAATTTATTTCAGAAATGGCGGAAGCTTTTCAAATGTATAAAATGTGTTTACTGCAATCGATTTTTCAGTGACAATCAAGTTGTTTTATGATTTTTCACACCTTATTTTAATAAGTGCTTTAATTTTAGCAACAGGTAGGGCCTTGAAAGTAAATGTAATATTATGCTTAAGGTAGGGCAAAAATGTTCGGTATAGTGACCAGGCTACGTGATGGATGAACTGGCATTCGGTTACCGTCAATGGCAAGAATTTTGCTCTTCTCCAAAACGTCCAATGTGCTGCTCAGGCCCGCTTACGTTACATTCAATGAACACGGGTTCTAGCTCCAGAGGGTTAAAGCAGCCGGGACGTGAAGATAACCACTCACCATCTAGTGACAATGTCAACAACAAATAGTGGCATTCTTGCACTTCTATATATGCCTTCATGGCATTACACTCATTCTGTAGTCTGCCTTACGACAGGTCCGTAGCCTCTTCCAAAGCGAGTTCTCCGCAGGGTGCGATCTAGTGCTTCCTCTTTTAATTGCCAATATCTTATCTTTTTCTTAAGGTCATCCAGTAGCTGCTTACCTCTTCTTTCTCGTCTTGCCTTCACATCTATCGTTCTTACTTTCCTTCAATCACGTGTTTTAGAAGACAGTTTCTGCGCAAGATATGATCAATCCGTTACAGGGTCAAATTTGTTATTACCCTTCTTTGGCGGTCATACGGGTACATTTCTTAAACCGTTCTGCCAGTACTCCGTGTTCATATTCATTTATCCACTGTTGATGGTACAGACCCTGAAGTGTTGATAGTGTCGCAAAATAGGGTAGTGAGTAAGAAGCAGAATGTATGCTCTCTCGTAAATATTTGGGAAAATACGGAACGGAAAACACAGTAAATAAATTTCATAGTAAGTTCCAGTGCGAATACTGGGAAGACGATAGTGAAATGTCGTCTACCTACAAGGACGTGGAATTTCTTGAGTAGATGAGAGACTGCTAGCTTTCATGGAGTCTGTCAAATGGCCAAGTTAACCCTTTAAAGACGAAGCTTGTCTGTTTTATATAAGGACTCAGCGCGTACCGCGCTGTAAACACTCTCCACTTCGGTTATAAAAACCAGTCTCTTAATGTTTTATAAGGCAAAAGTTGCTGTTTGTTCTGAGATCCGTACAAAACACACAAACGCAATGTGGGCACCACGTAGAATTTTTTAATGTTAAACGTGGTGGTATGTAAAGTTACCGCTAGGCTTTAAAAGTTAATTAGCGACATGACGAGGCATATATTTTTTCGTAAACGATAACGCGAGATTATAATATTCCTGACAAACATGAGCGTTAAGTTTCTGCATGGATATCAGTTAGTGTGGTTGGTGGTTGATCACTGATACACCAGAAACAGGAGTTGCGCCGTTAACCAGTTACGGGTACAAGATTTATGCCAAATGTAGGTAAAGGTTAGGCAATCCGTGTACAGGCCCTGAGCGTTCATGGAGGTTGAGGCTCACAGATTTCAAGAAAGTCGGAGCGTGAAGGTGGTAAGGTTGGTAGTCCTACGCACCGGCCGCCTTTACCCCGCAGGAAATATTCCCAGTACTCATTTCTGTTACGAGGCTTGATTCGAGCCCAGGGCCATAGTGCGGCCGGAAGGAATACGTCAATGGAAAATTCCAATGACACCATTGGGAATCGAACCCGCGACCTCCCGGCTTAATATAGAACAAATTTTCTTCTTGCTGTTAACAATTGCTTTGTAGCCCGCTCAGTGGTTGTACATTATCAGTTTACCCTTGTGCAATAAAAGGTTGCTGTGCACTTGTTTAAAGTGTCAGCTGACCAAAACATCGTCTGTGCCCACGTGACGTCATCACCAAGAAATACTCCGCCTCGTAACCCACAAATTGCTACAAAAGAGAGGGAGTGACGTCACAGTCGTCTCAACAGCTGTTTCTCGTGGCCTTTACTGACCTGACCTGACCTGTGATATGTGATTTCCCCTGCTAGGAGTGCAGTACAGTGATCGACGGGACGTATCAATTTCGACGTTACGACTTCACGTGACGCCGCTGTCTGCTTGGAAGTCTTCATACTGATAAAGGTCAATAATTGTGAATATTATATATTTGTAGTTATTTAACGACGCTGTCAGTAGCTGAGACTACACGGTGTCGAATGATTGAGAGACAGTGAATAATTTAATTGGGAAGGATTCGGAAGCAAGCACTCGTCTGATTTCAGGTATCGCCAGTGGTTAAATTTAACCTGATGGACCAGAGCGGTGTTCCGGTTGAAACAAAAAATAAAAACCTTGCGGTCGATATAACCGGAAGATATTAAAGAGCAGCCGCGACAGCTCGGTCGATATATTGACCAGGCTACGGCCTGAACGATCCGGCTTTCGACTACGCGCGGAGGAAAGAGGATTTTCTCTTCTCCAAAACGCCCAGACCGGCTCCAGGTACCACAGGCGGTTCCTTCCCCCCTGGTAGATCATCCCCCTCCATTGCCGTGACGAAGTATTAGTGGAGCTATATATCCACTCCGCCATAAGCCTTAATGGCTGCAATGGAACAAATTTTCCCTTAACCTTTTAAAGCCTAGCGGTAACTTTACGTACCACCAGGTTTAACATTAAAAAATTCTACGTGGTGCCCACATTGCGTTTATGTGTTTTGTACGGATCTCAGAACAAACAGCAACTTTTGCCTTATAAAACATTAAGAGATTGGTTTTTATAACCGAAGTGGAGAGTGTTTACAGGGCGGTACGCACTGAGTCCTTATATAAAATATTAAGAGACTGGTTTTTATAACCGAAGTGGAGAGTGTTTACAGGGCGGTACGCACTGAGTCCTTATATAAAACATTAAGAGACTGGTTTTGTAACCGAAGTGGAGAGTGTTTACAGGGCGGTACGCACTGAGTCCTTATATAAAATATTAAGAGACTGGTTTTTATAACCGAAGTGGAGAGTGTTTACAGCGCGGTACGCACTGAGTCAAATAAAACATTAAGAGACTGGTTTTTATAACCGAAGTGGAGAGTGTTTACAGCGCGGTACGCACTGAGTCATATAAAATATTAAGAGACTGGTTTTTATAACCGAAGTGGAGAGTGTTTACAGCGCGGTACACACTGAGTCCCTATATAAAACATTAAGAGACTGGTTTTTATAACCGAAGTGCAGAGTGTTTACAGCGCGGTACGCACTGAGTCCTTATATAAAACATTAAGAGACTGGTTTTTATAACCGAAGTGGAGAGTGTTTACAGCGCGGTACGCACTGAGTCCTTATATAAAACATTAAGAGACTGGTTTTTATAACCGAAGTGCAGAGTGTTTACAGCGCGGTAGGCACTGAGTCCTTATATAAAACATTAAGAGACTGGTTTTTATAACCGAAGTGCAGAGTGTTTACAGCGCGGTACGCACTGAGTCATATAAAACATTAAGAGACTGGTTTTTATAACCGAAGTGGAGAGTGTTTACAGCGCAGTACGCACCGAGTCTTTATATAAAACATTAAGAGACTGGTTTTTATAACCGAAGTGGAGAGTGTTTACAGCGCGGTACACACTGAGTCCCTATATAAAACATTAAGAGATTGGTTTTTATAACCGAAGTGCAGAGTGTTTACAGCGCGGTACGCACTGAGTCATATAAAACATTAAGGGACTGGTTTTTATAACCGAAGTGCAGAGTGTGTACAGCGCGGTACGCACTGAGTCTTTATATAAAACAGATACGCTTCGTCTTTAAAGGGTTAATCAACCTACTAACGTACCAAGACAGGCGGAAATGAAGGTACCATGCGCTGTTCCAGTTTACCATTCAGTATCTGTGATGATCAGGATAAACAGCAGGAATTAATGTTGAATGAGTCCAAGGATCTTTTACACTTTGGCGTCAATTTTTCGCTCGCCACGGACGAATAGAAGAGGGGCTTTTTCGATCTTGGGTATGGCTTAACCCTACTTTACTGGGGGATTGGCCGACCGTTGTATCACAGCGCTTGCTTTCTGCGTCAACCCAAAATTTATCTTAGTCACTGAGGAAACCCACAAAACTCTGGCATCACCCTAGTCGATGGTTGAACCAAGACCAAAACAGTTAATTTTTAAAAAATATTACCGTATAAGACCGAAAACAAGGCGCCTTCAAATAGACGTGAGTCCCTCTTTCCCATTGGGTAGGTAAAGGTTCACCCTATAACAGGCCCTGAGGGCCCAAGAGGGGGAGTAGAGGTATAGCTCTACCCATTCGTGCGCCTCGGCACGAGGAGGGGATGGGGTGGCTAGCCCCACGCCCCGGCCGCTTTACACCTGGGAAAGAGACCGGGTACCCATTGTATAGGAGGCTGGGTGGGCCCCAGGGCCGGTCTGGAGGGCTGCGGAAAATCTCACCCCCACTGGGATTCGATCCCCGGACCGTCCAGCCCGTAGCGAGTCGCTATACCGACTGAGCTATCCCGGCTTCCCATTGGGTTATCGAGAGAAAAAATTCAGAAAACGTAGAGGATGCTGTAAAACATTACTAAAGTTGCTGACAGGCAGATAGAAAACTAAAAACATTACATGTAAGTGAACTGCTGAATAAGAAAGAACAGCCATATACGTAGCATGCCTTATTAGTCACTATTTACTAGCAAACGACGTGTCTTCGATGTATTGCTGGGAAATCATGTGAGATCTCGCTTGTACTCGTAGAGCGACCTATTTCCAGAAATAAAACCTCTCCTTATATTCGGACTCTGTCGGTAACTGTATGTTTAGTGCTACAGCATGTCTGCTGTTCTTTTCGAAATATTGTGTTATTGGGTTCGGTTGATTACTTATTAATTTCTCAAACAAAATTTTTAAACGAAAGCCTCGTGAAAAAGTAAAATTGTTTCTGAGATCTTCGCTCTTTTAGGTTATTACGCAGCGTTGGTTGGTACATGTTTACCGACGTTTCGGGACGCCTATCGGTTCCATATTCAAGGCTCAAGCTGAGCCTTGAAATTGGGACCGTAATGTCAATACATACCAGTAAACGCTGCATAACATCCCAGAACAGCGAATACCTAATTTACACCGCTGCGGTAGCCTGAAATCACGCATAACGTTGTTTTCTTTTATCATCCCTAAAACGGTACTTTTGTATTGTACTACTGTAAATTTTTAACATTTTTATCTGTTTTACCGTTTTATAATTTAACCCTTTAAAGACGAAGCGTATCTGTTTTGTATAAGGACTCAGTGCGTACCGCGCTGTAAACACTCTCCACTTCGGTTATAAAAACCAATCTCTTAATGTTTTATAAGGCAAAAGTTGCTGTTTGTTCTGAGATCCGTACAAAACACATAAACGCAATGTGGGCACCACGTAGAATTTTTTAATGTTAAACCTGATGGTACGTAAAGTTACCGCTAGGAAGTAAAAGGTTAATGCACATCTTATGCAGTTTGCAATAATACCTCCCTGATGATGGCATAGCTATTTGGCGAAACGTGTTGGGGAACTAAAAGACATAATTTTATAAATAAACAGTAACTTGGTGCATAAGATGGATCTCGTTTACTATGTGGAAATAAGACTGTTTAATGTTGATGTTCAACAGTATGAATTCCAGTGTCTTGGACGAATAAACTTCGTTTGTAATTCTTCTGCAGAGAGGAGTTGGTTTCTTGTTGAATGAAAACTGTCGGATTCACATGATGTTTCAGGGGTTGAATTGAGTGGCGTGATTTATAAGGCAGGCAAACAAAAATATTGTTGTGCAGGATGTAAGAGAATTAGGTTACACAGAAAGGGTAGGGGTTACTGACGTCGCAGTGCGTGTGTGTGACGTCAGTAGGGCGAGGTATTCCGCCGCAAATGTAAGGCGTGCAGAACCCAAGCAGCCTTTGACGTCAGGTAGAAGGGTCAACGCTACAAACAGAGATCTTCCTTTGCAAATTTTATAGCAAGGCTTTTACAGTTCGTCTGAGTGTTACATGTGACGGGGTATGTGGAGTGTTCAATTTTGATTGTCAGGTGGTCGAAGCGCAACCAGTTTCAGTCCGTCATGAGGAGATCCGAGGCGACGCGGCTGGCTTCATTGGATAATCTCGGGGCCCCAAGATGCAGATTCCGCAGTAAACACTGCGTGGTGCATGGCAACTCTTCTGCACACAGTAAAACTGAATAGTTATTCTTAATTTTAGTAAAGTGACTGTCCAATTTCCTACCGCGAGCCGAATACGTCTCTGCAAAAGATGATACAAAATTCACTCTGCTACTGCTATTGCTGCGGGCCTGGATAGCTCAGTCGGTATAGCGACCCGCTAGGGGCTGGACGGTCCGGGGATCGAATTCCAGTGGGGGCGAGATTTTGCGCAGCCCTCCAGACCGGCCCTGGGGCCCACCCAGCCTCCTGTACAATGGGTACCGGGTCTCTTTCCCGAGGGTAAAGCGGCCGGGTCGTGGGGCTAGCCACCCCATCCCCTCCTCGTGCCAAGGCTCACGAACGGGTAGAGCTATACCTCTACTCCCCCTCTTGGGCCCTCAGGGCCTGTTATGGGGTGAACCTTTACCTTTACCTTTACTACTATTGCTAGCCGATCCGAGTAACCGCGCGGTCTAAGACGGGGGTTTGCGGCCGCTCGCTTACGGGGAATGCGGGTTCGAATTCCGCCGGGGGCATGGATGTCTGTCAGTTGTGAGTGTGGTGTGTTGTCAGGTAGAGGTCTGTGCGTCGGGCTGATCACTCGTCCAGAGGAGTCCTGCCGAGTGTGGTGTGTCTGAGTGTGATAGTGAAGCCTCGACAATGAGGACGTCCTGGTCCACTGGGGGCTGCTGCGCCATGGAAGCAAACTGCAGTTACTAATAGTGCTACAGTTAAATTCTGGTAATTAGAGACTTTGAAGGTGTTTAAGGAATGCGGCAGGATGGGGTGGGTGTTCACCTGGCGAGGGTACATGACTCATTACTGCTGTCTGTGCAAAAGCATATGTCAGTTACATTACGCGTTACAGAAATCTCCCAGTATTCTAGCGGCCGTTAGGATTGGTGTTTTTGACTAACATCTCGTGCCGTAAAACACGTACTAGCCTTATACCCTGTGCGTCCATTTTTCTTCGCATTTTCCCATTTCCTTGCCCCGTAAATTTGAAGGCACGGTAACTGGACTGTACTGCTATGGCATGACACCTCAATTTATGTCCCTAACCTCGTCCTGTTCCTGCTTTGCTGAAGATTCTGAAAGCTACAGACGGTACGCTGGGGCGGTACTGGATCCTTAACTTCTACTGGCGACATTTCACTGTCTGAGTCAGTGACTGGAAAGGGACAACGATTGGGTCTCGAGCCAAAAGTTGACGACATTTTGTCTAAACATGTACACCCTGTGTTGACTCCTATAACTGTTCACCGAGACACTAAGCGAAACGGAACGGTTGGACTAGGTAACGTAAATAAGTTCGGTGGAAACGGGTAGACCACAGGGACGAGCTTACGTGAATCAGGGCTTGCGTAAGGCGGTGGGGGCGGGTGGTGGCTCCATTCCACCGCCACCCTCACCTCACTGAGCTTTTGAGTCCCGAGAAAAATTTGGCGCGATTTTAAAAAAAAATTTAATGTTTATGGCAATTTTTTAGAAAGTTGCTTAAGTCTAAAATTACGTAACTTTGAACTGCGTAATTGTGGGTGTATATGTAAATCATACAAATTAAGCAACTGAGTAATTTAACCCTTTAAAGACGGAGCGTATCTGTTTTATATAAGGACTCAGTGCGTACCGCGCTGTAAACACTCTCCACTTCGGTTATAAAAACCAGTCTCTTAATGTTTTATAAGGCAAAAGTTGCTGTTTGTTCTGAGATCCGTACAAAACACATAAACGCAATGTGGGCACCACGTAGAATTTTCTAATGTTAAACCTGGTGGTACGTCAAGTTACCGCTAGGCTTTAAAAGGTTAAGAAAATGTCCAGAAAATGTAAGGCTAGATGGGAAAGGAAATGTGTGCACAGAGGGGCGCGTGTAGCGCGCCAATCCTAGATACAACACTAAACTGTCACACAATCTCGTTATAAAGCCGGTGGTAGCTCAGAGACACGTAACTGACGTAACGCATCACTTTATCGCCTGACATCAAAACACGTATCAGCTTTGTGGGTGAATGGACAAAGTATTGTCACGTCGTGTGTTCAGGAGAGCGTCAAACACCTATGGGCTCGTACTACGTATTAATGAACCACGGCTGACGTCATCCCTTACCACATCGGCGCTAACGTAAGCGCAAAGCATCCCGAATCCGCCGGCCTGGACTCAAGACCTCATCCCACGCGCGATGCCTGTATGCGCCGTGATGTGACGTCAGAGAGTAATCATTTAAACGTCTGACGCTCAGCGTCGTTATGTTTACCGCTTTATTTAACATTAAAGACGTCGCTTTCCCTGCGTTTCCCCAAATAGCATTAACCTATAGTCTTCGTAACTGAGAAGTCGTGATTTTGCTGTGAGGTACGAAACGCACTTTTAAATATGATTTAGATACATTTCAGTCGGTGACTAGTTGCGGCGCAGTGGCTGGCGCATCCAGTACTCTGCAGTTTGCGTTTGAAATCTTATTCACGTGTTTCATATTATTCCTGCAACAAGCAGTGTCTTTATCCACGAACAGCATTAACCCTTTAAAGACGAAGCGTATCTGTTTTATATGAGGACTCAACGCGTACCGCGCTGTAAACACTCTCCACCTCGGTTATAAAAACCGATCAGTTAATGCTGTATAAGGCAAAAGTCGCTGTTTGTTCTGAGATCCACACATAAACTCAATGTGAGAACCACGTAGAGTTTTTGAATGTTAAACCTTGTTATACGTAAAGTTACCGCTAGGCTTTAAAAGGTTAACTGATTCGTCCTTGTTATGTGTGCAGTTAAGTGTTTACTGTGAGGAAAGAAATGAATCTTTGTATTTTTCTAAATGATCCAAAACCGCGAATTAAGCAATTAGATATGATATCAAAACCAACAAATATATATAGGTGCATGACAGTATGTTGTACACACGGTATACCGCCTACATGTTGCGGCCACTCGTGTGTCCAGCTTGAGGGAGCTGCATTACAAAGAATAGATACATTTATATATTATAGAAGTATTAGAACAAATGCACAGGTATAAAATATAAAATATATTGTTTTTACAATTTAGTACTTTATATCTGGGCATTGGTTCACAAACTTCTGTAACGTTTCCATGTACCTATCCTTTCAAGTGCATTTCCCTGAAGATGGCCACATGAGTAGTCGAAACATGTAGGAAGTATACGGTGTGTATAGTATACTTTCATACACTTGTGTGCATTTTTGATTTTGTTATATCTGAATTTTTGTATATTTCGTATATTTGTATATTCTTGACGAGAATATGGGATCTTAACAAATGTATGGAAATGGCCAAGATATAATTAATGGATGACCCCCTCCTCTCTGTTTTCCTTATGCCAGTACAAGGGTTATGGGTAATACTTAGGCACGTGATGAAATATGCAACTGTATGCTGAATATGACGAATAAAGAACATTATTAACTCTTTAAAGACGAAGCGTGTCTGTTTTATATAAGGACTCAGTGCGTACCGCGCTGTAAACACTCTCCACTTCGGCTATAAAAACCAATCTCTTAATGTTTTATAAGGCAAAAGTTGCTGCTTGTTCTGAGATCCGTACAAAACACATAAACGCAATGTGGGCACCACGTAGAATTTTTTAATGTTAAACCTGGTGGTACGTAAAGTTACCGCTAGGCTTTAAAAGGTTAAAAAAACTGCTGTTAGTCGCCGACCTGTCATCGCGGAGGACCGTGTTCTATCCCAGATCATTCCGTGTGAGATTTTTGGTGGAAAAAGAGGCAGTGTCAAAAGTTTATTTCCTAATTCTTCGGCTCTCCCCTGTCAGTATCATTTCTACCAGTGCTCCATACTCATCTTTATCCACACGTTGCTCTTACCATATGGATAAAGCTTGGGAACATTCCCAGAAGCAGTGGTGTCTGGGAAGTCGTGGAGCGTCGCATAGAGAAGTACAGTCACTTCTGTAAGACTTCAAATATGGAGATCACTGACACTGTGTGCTCGTTGTAAGTAAACAAATTAAATATTACAAACAAATCAACTTTCATTCTAAGTATGGTTTTGCTGTTCTATGCTCTACAAGTCGGGATATGGTGGGTTCGATTCCCTATGGAATCACTGGAATTTTTCCTTAACTTAATCCTTTCGGCCGCGCTATGGTCCTAGGGTCGACTCAACCACTAAAATAAATGAGTACCAGGAATATTTCCTGGGAGGTAAAGGTGGCCGGTGCTTAGGGCTGACAACCTTACCACCTTCATGTGCCGACTGTCTTGAAATAAGGGGATCTCAACCTCTGGGAACCTTCAGAGCCTGTCCAGGCCTCTACAGGGATTGCTTGGCGAATTGAAATAAGCACTGCTAGAATCTTACAGGGTCTAACTGGCATCAAATGCAATGTATTCCATGTCCGTGCACTATATTATACAAAAACACTAATCACCAACAAATGAAATCTTCAGTTCTCATACAAAAACACTAATCACCAACAAATGAAATCTTCAGTTCTCATACAGAAACACTAATCACCAACAAATCAAATCTTCAATTCTCATACAAAACACTAATCACCAACAAATCAAATCTTCAGTTCTCATACAAAAACACTAATCACCAACAAATGAAATCTTCAGTTCTCATACAAAAACACTAATCACCAACAAATGAAATCTTCAGTTCTCATACAGAAACACTAATCACCAACAAATGAAATCTTCAGTTCTCATACAAAAACACTAATCACCAACAAATGAAATCTTCAGTTCTCATACAAAAACACTAATCACCAACAAATGAAATCTTCAGTTCTCATACAAAAACACTAATCACCAACAAATGAAATCTTCAGTTCTCATACAAAAACACTAATCACCAACAAATGCACAAAGAGAGTTTTATCATCAATTGTAACACACTCCTACATGTTTCGACCCTGCTGGGTCTTCTTCAGGGAGAACTTTTTGTTATCGTTACACTAAGGTTGCACTTTATAGTTGAGTGAGAATGTACTGTGTACTGTGTACTGGAAGCGTGAACTCTCTGCGGTCCGGTCCTGCAGGCCGGGACCGGACCGCAGAGAGTTCACGCCTCCAACAACATCGCAGTACACAGTCAACAGCACATTGTCACTTAACTATAAAGTGCAACCTTAGTGTAACGATAACAAAAATGTTCTCCCTGAAGATGACCCAGCAGGGTCGAAACATGTAGGAGTGTGTTACAATCGATGATAAAAGTCTCTTTTTGCATTTCTTGGTGATTAGTGTTTTTGGCATTAAATGCTTTAACGAATACGTTACGATAACCCTAACAGCAGAAGTTCCCTGCTGTCAGAGTAACGAATGCTAACACATTCTGCTTGGGCATGACGCCCTGTAGTTCAGTACACTCGTATATCTAGCCGCGTTTCGAAGAAGCTGCTTTCTCAGCCTGCAATGTGGTAGAACGTACACTTCTACCCTGAACATAAAGAAGGGAGGTTCCTACGAACAGGTGCGCACCCAGAATTTTTCTCGGCTGAGGGGGGGGGGCGGCCCCTGACCATGAGGCTATATATAATTTGTGGTTGAGTTTAAAAATTATGTTACAAAATCATGTTGTAAGTACAACATAACACTGTCTGCAACTGCGTTTATATACATGTAAATATAACTACATGTTCCATGACTCAATCACAGTGCCATATCTTCTTGTTTTTTGTAATTTTATTAATTTATTTTTCAAAATTCAATGTACTGGGCATCAGCCCTTTTCAGTGGCTAATTTCAGCTTAAGGGTAAAGCAGGTTGAACTTTTGACATCATAGTAGCTACAAAATCTGTGTTTTTTTTTTATTTCGGTTTTGGGGGGTTTGGGGGGAGGGAGACTGCAGCCCGACAGCCCCCTGTTGGGTGCGCCTCTGCCTCCTAAACGTTGGTACATATCAACAAAACTACATTCCTTCACGTCACAGAAGGCAGCAACCGTCGGTTGTAAATTAGTTTAAAATCACCTTCATTATAACTAAGACTATGACCGTGGGACTAAAATGACGAAATGACGCGACAAACCGGTTGCAGACGTTTCCTGAATGAAACTGCGACTCGGTTATAACATAGCTCTCACATGGGAAGAGTGATTCAGTGACTCGGGAGCCATAATACATCTCATGCACTCATTCATCTTCTCTCAAACAACTTGTCTAATAGCAGCAAAACATGGTATACAGTTCTTCATTCGCCTGCTTGCTAGTGAGGTTGCTAGCCGCGAAATACAACCTGTGAAGTTTTGGGTGCCTTCTAAATACCAGCACGTTCATACCAAATTTCGTTGAAGCTAGTCAACTGATTCAGTAGTTAAAATGGATAGATATACAGGAAGGTATGTGATGTATCAAGTCTACGGCCTGAATGAAGATAGGAGAACACACCAATAAAATCATGTATGTCTATTGCAAATCCTTTAAAGCCTAATGCAGGGGTCTTCAACCCGCGGCCTAGGGCTTAGGTTCTAAATACAATTTAGGTTAGCTTTAAAGTTCAAAGGATGAAAGATAATAGGGAAATTGTTTTATCTTTAATTATAGATTACACGTAGTCTAAAATGTATACTAACATAATCGTTACAAGGCGAAATTTTATTTTTATTTACTTACGTTTGTTAACATTTTAAAGTCTAGCGGTAACTTTACATACGATCAGGTTTAACATTAAAAAATTCTACGTGGTGCCCACATTGCGTTTATGTGTTTTGTACGGATCTCAGAACAAACAGCAACTTTTGCCTTATAAAACATTAAGAGATTGGTTTTTATAACCGAAGTGGAGAGTGTTTACAGCGCGGTACGCACTGAGTCCTTGTATAAAACAGATACGCTTCGTATTTAAAGGGTTAAATATGTCTGTCATTGTACCTGAAGGACTGAATGCTGAGGGTGGCTGACAGCTGGGACCAGCAGGAAACATTTCAAAGTAATATAAAATAACAGGAGAGGGGAGAAAATTACACGATTAAAAACTTTATAATATGTACTCTTCAACAAATACGTTGTCGTAAGTGTGATGAAATAAAGAAGTGTTACATGAAGTGTAACGCTGAAGATTTAGGCAGCAGGGTTGTCCGAAACGTCAGTAATTATCTACAATACCACACGGTGTCACATTACAGGAGGCTAAGTCTAAACCCAAATGTTCTGCTGTTACGTTAATTTTTATGAAAGAATCTTGTTTAAAATAACATCGTAATGCCCATCACTAAGCTACTTCGTATGCTCACAGGGTGTTCCTTGTTGTAACAGTCCCTTCCGTGCGTTATCTGCTGCCTTTAATGGCGTCTTAAACCCATGACCCTTAAAAGTTAAATCGACTTGCATATGCAGTTAAGTTTGGAGTGCTTACAAACAGGATCGTAAACTTACCCTGCTTGTTATGTAGATAAGGCACGTGTAAGGCGAGGACGAGTTACACAGGGGAAGAAGCATATGTCACATCCGAAATACTGCTAACGCAGACTGCTGACACTGCAGCTAAGAGAATGCTGGGGTTACTCTCATAAGCTGCCTTATCACTGCATTTAATTCTCGCCTTTGATATTAAGTTACACATATTTACTTTTGCGTAAGACGCATTAAGGGGATAAGGTGGTGATAAGGACAGCAAACCAAGGCCCGAAGGTTTAGTGTGGCCCGACATGACTGTCAGAGTTGTAGGACGTAGTTTATTTAGAGTCTGTTTCACGACACGTCAGAAACTCAAGAATGCAGTGTCGAATGATTGTATACTGATGACCGATGAATGGGAAAGATGTCAGTGGACGTGCGTACGTCTTATCAAATTTAAGGTTCCATCCCATTATTTGTCTGGAGGTACTGGGAAATATCACGAAAACCTGTCTGATTAACCTCTTAAAGCCTAGCAGTAACTTTACGTACCACCAGGTTTAACATTAAAAAAATTCTACGTGGTGCCCACATTGCGTTTATGTGTTTTGTACGGATCTCAGAACAAACAACAACTTTTGCCTTATAAAACATTAAGAGATTGGTTTTGTATAATCGAAGTGGAGAGCGTTTGCTGCGCGGTACGCGCTGAGTCATAATATAAAACAGACACGTTTCTTCTTTAAAGGGTTAAACGGTGTCCCTGCGAGGCCGCTCCCTCGCACATGAATGCATAGTGCTACCAGCTGAGCCGTCGTTCCTAATGCGAAACTACAGGGTGCCCTTGCGTAAAGCCTTCGGTAGACGTTACGTGTACTGGCACAGTCCTGTAGCCGTCATATTCTTCTTCAGCCTGTACGGTCTATTGTAATTCAGGATTTTCTTGGAATATTCGCTTCTCTGTTGTGACGCTGTGACTTAGGATTCGTAGTTCCCGACACTTGGCCCCGCAGATCAAGACAATAGGACCCTTCGAAACGTCGCCAAATACACACCCAGCGACAATATATAACATCCCCGAAGAATTAAATCGTAAACAAAACGGCTACCAGAAACTCAGATCTCCTCGTAATTTACTTCAGGAAATTATGGGTTAATTGTAGGGCTTTTTGGACGGTTGATCGGGCCGTCTCAATGTCTCGACAGTTGTAGACTCACGAGAACAGCTATGGCCTTGGCAGTGGCGGCTCAGGGAGATGTTAGGCTTTTATACATATGTGAACAGTAATTGATGTGTTCCGGTTAAAAATACAATGGGCTGAAGTGCAGTTGTGTTTGGTGCGTTGAGTTAATGATACTACTTTGTGTTTTACCTTATCTGGTTATAGCTGTGCTGAAGTATTTTTAGGTTTGTTATATACTGAGCACAATTACAAATTGTAACCAGTGGGAAATGGTGAGACAGACTTACATTTTTGGCAAGACCAATATGTTTTCACCGCAAGCTTAGCGCGATGAGGGAGGAAAACCACGCTGTCAGAGTCGAAAATGTTCCCATCATTCAAGGAGAGTACCTTCAAGGGACAACACGTCACACCTTCTTCTCCCAAGTGGGCTTCAAACCCCCTACTCAAGTGTCTGAACGATAGAAGGCAGCATATGCATTATACCACGCGCGTCATAATGGGGATTTGTGATGAAACCATACCTCTCTATTATGGACTCAACTATGCTGAGAATCTGTAACGTTTTGCGCTTAAATGTAAGATAAAACACCTGTAAATAAATGCAGAGGTTATTATTTGGACTTAAAGAAAAAATTCGGTATCGTGCAACAGAGATAGCCCAGTTAGTATACAGACTAGACTAGGGTCGGACAACCAAGGAGTCAGGGTTTGATTACTGATAGATGTAGACATTTCAGGGTAGATTACTGACATAGGCAGACACTGCAGGGTTGATTACGGACATACATACACTGCAGGGTTGATTACTGACAGACATACACTGCAGGGTTGATTACTGACAGGCATACACTGCAGCGTTGACTACTGACAGAAGCAAACACTGCAGGGTTTCTTATTACTGACAGAGGCAGACATTGCGGGGTTGATTACTGACAGACATACACTGCAGCGTTGATTACTGACAGAAGCAAGCACTGCAGGGTTTGATTACTGACAGAGGCAGACATTGCAGGGTTCATTACTGACAGAGGCAGACATTCCAGGGGTTGATTACTGACAGAGGCAGACATTGCAGGGTTCATTACTGACAGAGGCAGACACTGCAGGGTTTGATTACGGACAGAGGGAGACATTGCAGGGTTCATTACTGACAGAGGCAGACATTGCAGGGGTTGATTACTGACAGAGGCAGACATTGCAAGGTTCATTACTGACAGAGGCAGACACTGCAGGATTTGATTACTGACAGAGGGAGACATTGCAGGGTTCATTACTGACAGAGGCAGACATTGCAGGGTTCATTACTGACAGGGGCAGACACTGCAGGGTTTTATTACTGACAGAGGCAGACACTGCATTTTCCGTACTGGCTGTGGGGCCAACACAACCTTCTACAAAATGTGTAGCGGGCCGCTTTTATATATATATATATATATATATGTAAGGCGTCTTTGGCGTGAGGCTGATCACTTCCTTGTAATGCGCTATAATATACCGCCACGTCCCAATACATTTTCATGGAGTGGTGCTGAGTTAATCACATGGATGTTTTTCGGTTTACTTTATACAATAACGGTTGGATAGTAATTCATATTGCCCATAAGGCAAAAGTAAAGGGATTCCGAGATTTCCCCTGGAATGTGGAAATGGTCAGAACAATTCTAATGAATGTTATATGAGTCGCTATGAAATTTCGAAACAAATTTTGCTCATGGCTCTGACCGCAACTCAAACCATCTGCAACAATTTTATAAAATTATAGTACTATGTCGAGTCCATTTCCCATTTTCCGTACCTGTCATGATGAATTTCATCTCATAATTACGACTTTCATAGTTGTGGGACGATCTGAAGACGGCGAAGGGATTGTGGGTGAAGGGGCTGTTGTCCAGACAGGAGGGGGCGCGGGCGTATGGCAGAGGGGTCCAATGTAATTTCCCGTAGGGTGGCCTCAGTAATGGTTGAACAATCTTTCTCTGTGGGATTTGAAGTTTTTTATGACGGTAAACAGGAGAATAATATTAAAATATATACTGAAGGAATGTGATTTGAAATATGAACTGGATTCATCTGGCTTTAGATAGGTACCAATGGCGGGTTCATATGTAGATGATAGTGCACCTTCAGGTTCTATAATTTCTTGTGTAGCACAGGAACTGTCAGCTTCTCAGGATCTATGGTCCGTGGGCTTTGTCAATAAGTGAGGTATCTGGGGGTAGATATTGTGGTTTATGGCCGATCCCAGTGGCCACGCGGTCTAAGGCGTAGGTCTGAGGCCGATCGCTTGCTGGGATCGTGGGTTCGAATCCCAGCGGGGGCATGAATGTTCGTCTCTTGTGCAGTGTTTTGTGTTGTCAGGTAGAGGTCTCTGCGACGGGCCGATCCCTCGTCCAGAGGAGTCCTACCAACTGTGGTGTGTGGTGACAGACAAAAAGGGAAGGAAAGCAGTAGGTCAAAGTCTGTTCTAGAGCGCTATTACGTATTAGCCGTTATGGGCCAAGGGAGAAAGCACTTTATATTTAGGATAAAACCAAGACTAAGTCTGTCCTGTCTGCAATTGTCTATGCTTGTCTGACGTAAAGCATAAAATTACCTTCCTGCTTAAATTTTACATCGCTTTTTTTATTAATTATGTCAACGGTAAAGGTTGCCTTGTCCCTGTGAACGCCATGAACGAAATGGCAGAGTGGAGGTGTAACTCCACCAATTCTTAACCTCTACATTAGATGAGCGTAAGAGGTCAGCTTCCCCCCCCGACTCCTTCTTCAGAATGAAGCAGTACAGTCGTTTCGACTGCATGACCCTGAAGAAGGAGGCATTACGACCATTCGAAGCGCCTGTAATAGTTTACCATTCAACATATCGTAATATGCCAAAAGATTTGGATTTGAACAAGTATTCTTGAACACAGAGCAGGTTTCTCTGTTTGGTACAGCGTATTGCCTGTATTCGTTTCCCATGGTTACTCTGAAACGTCGGTAGCAGCGTGTCAAATTGCACGATATGACAAAAAATATAACAACACATCTTCACTACCGTTGGGGACTTCCAGTGTCACGCCATCGAAGTGTTCCCGGGTGAGGTAGACAGGTGTCCCTTATGGCCCGTCTGCACAGCAGGGCGGTGGTAACCCCTGAGGAGGGCTGGGTGGGCTAGACGTTGCGCGCCTTCTTTGGCTAATAACTGATCCGTTAAATCATTCCCTAAATTAGCAGTGCAGGAATACAAGCGGTGTTAATACAAAAATCGAGAGTAGGCTCTAGGCTGGAACCTGCTTTGTGCATACAGTTGCCTGTAGCTACCGGATTCCTTTTTAGAAAACGATCTCTTTCCGACCTAAATTTGGGGGTGTTTTCCGACTACATGCCAGAGGGGCACGTGGAGGGGCGGGTCGCGTCAGACGGGCACCACTCAGGGTAACGTAATTTCACCTAGCGGTCTTTCTTACAGACAATGTAGAAGGCTTTTCGTATTTTCTGTCTAGGCGTTTGATCGCAGGCTTTGTTCGTATCCTAGGTAATTCTTGGATATCAGATAATTTGCTGTTGTGCCATTACTGTGTCAGAATATGGTTTTATTCGTCCGTTGTTTTATTGCTGTATGATATAGCTCCGCCATCACTAAAATTTGTTACAAAATTACAGAGACTGGGACACTAAATTCCACAAATTTGTATCATCAGGAAAAAAAAATACTAAAATCATTGTCATTAGAGTACCCAGTAAAATAAAAAGGAATTAATTTTTCTTTTCAAATAATGCAGCAATCCCTCTCCAACTACAGGGGTGTTTTCTTGTAAACACTGCGGTTTTCAAGACCAAGATATTATGGGAAATTGGGGGTTAGGAGAAATTCGAAAAATGTTAACACCAATGAAAAGACATTTGTAGGTATTAATTAATAACTAAAAAAGTCAGTGGTTTATCTTTTTAAAAGTAATATAACCTTAATCCCCCTCTTACATATGTCTATGTATATATTCAAGTGGAATTTTTATTTTCTAATGCAAGACATCCCCGTTGGCATAGAGACTGCAAGAGTGTTGCTATTAATTCTACAGTCAGGTCCAATATTTCGTTTTTTTCTTAAAAAGTACGTTTTTGGCTACTAGTTCCAGCTCGAGGTGAAATTAGTAGCCAAAAACGTATTTTTAAAACGAAGTTTTGGATCCTACTGTAGAACTAACAGGAATAAATGTACTCTTCGAATTCATATTACATACATATTGAAGTTTTTCCTGTCCCTGAAACACCACGACATAAAGACTTTTACAGGAGTGGAAGTCTAGCTCCACTCATTCTTAACTTCTGCATTAAGTGGGGGGAGGGGGCTGGTGAGTGGTTAGGTTTATACCCTGGCTGTTTCTTTGTTGGGGAAACAGTGGTTAGTAGGCTGGGTGTGACCGAGAGTGCGGTCTGGAGGCTATGAAGAAGAAGAAGAAGAAGAAGAAGAAGAAGAAGAAGAAGAAGAAGAAGAAGAAAAGGTTTGCTGATTCCCAAAGTACTGTAATGCCACGGTCGTCTAACCTGTAGAGTAGACGCAACCTTGGCTGAGTTGTCTCCGCCTCTAGCATAAAAATTGTTTTATTAAATTAACATAAAACTGCAAGAACTATCTGGCTTAACACACGCGTGACATACGTTTTGTTCCTTCAAATAATAATTTAAGAACCTTCAATATACATTGCAAATTTTAAATAAATTATGCTAATTAACCCTTTAAAGCCTAGCGGTAAATTTACGTACCACCAGGTTTAACATTAAAAAATTCTACGTGGTGCCCACATTGCGTTTATGTGTCTTGTACGGATCTCAGAACAAACAGCAACTTTTGCCTTATAAAACATTAAGAGACTGGTTTTTATAACCGAAATGGAGAGTGTTTACAGCGCGGTACGCACTGAGTCCTTATATAAAACAGATACGCTTCGTCTTTAAAAGGATAAATGACTAGTCGCAGTTTCATCAAGGCTTCGAAAGGCTAATGAAGAATATTGCAAGTGTTGACTCTGCAATGAAGTACAAAGATTTTACCAACGCACTCTTTATTTTCAGGACGCCGTAAATTTTCATGTTACACAGGCAAATGTACCTTCATCAGTGGGCCGACTTTCACGAATTCACACGTACTCAGCAGCACTATGTGTAGATCTCTTACGTTGAATTTTGCACAACGTTGACAATACATGCGGAAACTACGGGTATAAATACACCTGCCTCTGTAAATGGATATGATTTTTCAATGCGCCGATTTTCACGAACTCATACTTACTGAACGCATTTTTGTGGACATCTGCTGTATGAAATTTCGTCCAATTCGGACCAAAATTTAGAGGATACAGGCAAAATTTCTTATACGCTTTTCAGTGAAGTGTGGCTCACATTGCACCAATTTTCACGAAAAACTCAAACGCTCAGTGTCTTTAGGTGTAGGTTTCCTATACCGAATTTCACCTAAACCTGTCAGTTAGTAATAAAATTATGGGCCGAAATTTGTTTACGTCCATAAGTATGGTATCAGCCAGTGAGGCAATTTTTACGAAAATCATGCCTAATTGACAACTTTTCGTAAGTAATTCCGACGCTGAATTTCACGAAAATCCGACAAATATTTTAGTCTCTGATATGAAGCTACACACAGATAGACGTTAATATGGACAGACGGACGGGTGTGGCCTCCCACATGTGTTCTCATAATGTCCTGTTTAATTAAAAAATAGGGACTTCACTTGTTATCCTACCTGCAAATAAACTTCTGAAATTAATAAGCTTGGAATTTCGACTTTTAACTTCCAAGGAATAACAAGTTGCTCTTTGTGTGTTAATTACGAAGTACAAAGGTTCAGAGATGGAGCCAAGCACACTCCCAGGTGCCTTTAGGGGCCTGTAATGCCGCGAGTGTTGGATCTTCCCAACTTCGTACATCTACAAAATGCTTTAGACTATGAATAAAGCAGACAGTAAAGGATTCAGGGAAGTTACACCCTCTGGTCATCAGGGTTATATAATTAGTGTAAGCAGGATGTTGCTTGGTTGTAGTTCCTTTCCGTGGAAACAAAATTTATAGCGTCATAAGACGGAGGCAATAAACTGCAGACGAATGTATGTTTTAGTTGTAATTATCCTATCTACCGTTCCCCGGGGCGCCCCCCCCCGGGCAAGAACTGCATATTTTAGCAAGCTGTTTGTGCAGTATTTGAAGTAGGTCGTCTTTTCTGATGTAAACATTTAGTGAGCGTTGAAAATACAAAATACAAATGAATTAAAATCAAGTAACAACAAAAAGAAAAGTACTGTTTCCGCAGTTCTGGAGTCCAGAGCGTTCGTATGTCGGAGAAATCGCGATGCTAACGTAACGACGTTCCATAATAATGCTGCAGTAATTGTGTTATGCAAATTCAGAGATTAAAAATTACAAAAAAGAAGTGTCCCTAAATATTATCAAAAGTAATTATATCTGTTGCAATGTGACTGAAATATTAAAACTGGCTAATTTAATGTGTTCCATGTTCGTGCACTATATTATACAAAAACACTAATCGCCAACAAATGCACAAAGACAGTTTTATCACCAATTGTAACACACTCCTACATGTTTCGACCCCGCTGGGTCATCTTCAGGGAGAACTTTTTTGTTATCGTTACACTAAGGTTACACTAACGGCTCCCCTGGCCAACGGACATTCCAAGCATACCCCACTAATGTGCAGTGCAGGCCGGGACCGCAGAGAGTTCACGCCTCCGAAAACAACGCGGTTCCCAGTCAACAGCACATTCTCACTCAACTGTAAAGTGCAACCTTAGTGTAACGATAACAAAAAAGTTCTCCCTGAAGATGACCCAGCAGGGTCGAAACATGTAGGAGTGCGTTACGATTGATGATAACACTCTCTTTGTGCTTTTGTTGGTGATTAGTGTTTTTGTATTAAAACTCGCGTCTAATGATTTGTTTACAGCCGTTAAATAGTAAAATGAACTCATTATGACAGGGCAGTCCAACATGTGACCTGGTTTCATAGTCCTTCCCTCTTCTACCTACTTGTTCACAGTAGGTGTGGAGGGTTTTTGATTTTTTACTTGATCACACTCAGACACACAAAACATTCGGTAGGACTCCTCTGGACGAGGGATCGGCTCGTCGCAGAGACCTCTACCTGACAACACAAACACTCACAAGAGACAAATATCCATGCCCCCGGTGGGATTCGAACCCACGATCCCAGCAAGCGCTCGGCCTCAGACCTACGCCTTAGACCGCGCGGCCACTGGGATCGGCCAACACGTGACTTTTGGGCCAAATTCGGCCCTCTAACCCCTGTGTGTAGAAAGCCTGAGATTGTTTTATCTGAATTAAGTTTACCCACTTAGCCAACACTAACGCCTGTTTAAAGGTAATTTAGTATGACCTAACCACCTACGAGCTGTTTTAAACTGTTTTTGAGATGCTTTAATATTAATTCTAAAAATCCATGTTTTTAGTAGATGAGAGGCTATATATAACTAGTGATATCATAACAAAATTTATGCGGCCCGAATAATTGTGGATTTATAAATTTGCGATACACCTGTGGAAAAAATTGTAAATCTCTGGATCATAAATAGGTCTCCAACATAAATTCTAAAAGGTTTTGACAACGGTGTACCATGATGTGAAGTAATGGGTTTTTGGACTTTTTCCATCGTGCGAAGAATAAAATATTTTATGTTATTCTTCGGACGAAGGACAAAGTCCAAACGCCCATTACTTCGTATGTCTCCACCATGTCAGACAGTGCCGATGGGTTAAATATCCTTAAAAAAGCCGTAACCTATCAGAGTGCATCATTGGAAAATTTGTCTATGGATACGGCACCGGAAGCTTTCTCCCAGGAGGTAAAACGGCCGGAGTCTGAAGCTGACACTTCTATTTAGTGGCGAGGTTACGCATGAGTGGATCTGTACCACCACGTCCCCATATGCCTTCACAGCTTGCAGGACAACTATAACATACCTGGGGATGGAATTTATCAAATTTATTATGACTAGATTTCGACAGGCCTTCCACTAATGATGCTGTTATCCCACAGTGTAACACACGACATTTCATTTAGAACGCACACTATATTAACCCTTTAAAGGCCAGTGGTTAGTGTACGTGCCACGCGTTTTAATATTAAAAAGTTCTATATCCTCTAGACACAGTGTGTTTATGTGTTTTGTGTGGATCTCAGAAAAACAGCGATTGTTTACCTGTACAGCATTAACTGACTGGTTTTTAAGCGAGTTCACAAAATTGCCAAAAAGGACTATTAGCTTCGTCGTGCTCTTTGTTAGTCTGTTCGTCCGTCGGCCCGTCCGTCCGTCCGCATGGAACAACTCGGCTCCCACTGGACAAATATTCATGATATTTCATACTTGAGTATTTTTGGAAAATCTGTCGAGGAAATTCAAGTTTCATTAAAATCTGACAAGAATAATGGGTAATTTACACGAAGACCTGTGAACATGTATGAAAATATCTAGCTGAATTCTGCTTAGAATGAGAAATGTTTCGGACAAAACTTGTAGAGAAGATCAAAACATATTTTATGTCCAATAATTTTTTTTTCGAAAATTGTACCGTTTATGAGATAATGTGAAAAAATATGGTAGTGCCGGCCAAGCCACACATGACAATATAATATGGCGCATGCGCTTTGCATGCTGGATAACTAAGGCTACCGACACACAGTCAGAATATGCAATACTCATTGTTTTGCCACGACTACAATGGTTACGCGAACGCGCCTCAATGTTACGTTTACACGTACATTGCGTGTCCTGTTATAACCTACACGCATTGTGTTTACTGCGCGCAACAAATGAATATTTAAATTTAACTAATTTTAAACTTAGTCTTTAAAGGGTTAATGAAAGCAATCTAAAGTTCAGAGCTGTGCCGTTATGCCTACAAGTAACATATGGTGTAAAGGGATTGCTACGTTGAATCTCCCCAAAACCAAGGCAGTTTTATGTTCTTTTTGAACAGACGACGTCTAAACCATCAGATAACGTGCCGATGATTAATGACGTGAAGATGACTGGACGCAATACTTTACACACGGACGAAAAAAACACCTGCAAGCGGCGTACCGAACTTGCTTCAGGCTGGTCACAATGAAAGGAGAAGCTAGTAACTGTTGGGTCTTTGCTTCAAGATAAGCTGACCTGGTAGGGGCTTTTTAAATTGGCTGGTAGTAAGTTCTCATTTATCGAATTTCACCTGAACAAATACCACAGTTAATTTAAAATTCTGTTTATATCGTGTGGTTCAGGCCGATCCCAGTTGCCGCGCCGTCTAAGCCGTGGGTTTGGGGCAGTTAGCTTGCTAGGACTGCGGGTTCGAATCCCGCCGGGGGTGTGAATGTCTGTCGCTTGTGAGTGTTTTATATTGTCAGGTAGAGGTCTCTGCGTCGGGCTGATCACTCGTCCAGAGGAGTCCTATTGAGTGAAGTGTGTCTGAGTGTGATCGTGAAGCCGCGATTATGAGGAGGTCCTGGCCCACTGGGGGCTGTTGCGCCACTGGAAGCAAAAATCTTGTTGTTCTTGGTTATGAATAGCCTATTGTGTAATCTGGTAGGCTCAGACAGACGTTTAGGAGAAACCTGCACCTTCCATAATGGGGCTAGAAATACAAAGACCCTCAATAAAGAAGCCGTATTTTCCTCCAAAACATTTAGAATTACCTACTGGGCTGCGCGTTGTCATACTGACACCGAAACTGGGAACATGCATCAAGTTTTTCGTGGTTTTCTTCCGTTCTTGCATGACAGTACTGGGATATTTGTTATGTGCCTGTTGGTAATCGTACCCTATCACTGCCACATCCTTTCCAAATAACCATTCTATTTGACTATGTAGAGTGTATATAACTGACATTGCCACTAAATATAACAACCGAAATAAATTAAAATGAAATATGTAAAAATTACGCGATCTCATGTCCCAGAAGATCACAACATAAAGATTCGACTAATCTCAAATCCAGTTTAACCTTTTAAAGCCTAGCGGTAACTTTACGTGCCACCAGGTTTAACATTAAAAAATTCTACGTGGTGCTCACATTGCGTT
>BLKM01001275.1:600575-697564 GCA_013340265.1 Coptotermes formosanus
TGTGTGTGTGTATGTGTGTGTGTATGTGTGTGTGTATGTGTGTGTGTATATGTGTGTGTGTGTGTGTATGTGTGTGGGTGGGTTTGCTGTTAGATTCCAGTGGACAAAATAATTTGGGACGCGCAGACGTTGGCTAAGCCTAATTTCAGATGGAATAACAATATGACGTGTGTCTCACGGCTGTCTGGCGAGCAAAGTAGGTAGAATTCGGCATCTTGTGCTTGTGACGCTCGCGTCCACGCATGAACAGAGTTCAGGTAGCAACTGGGTCAGGTCTCTTTGACGTCAGGGCTGCGTCACACACAGCTCTGGTCGTGTTAGCTAAGGAAGATACATCCAAGGTCACCACCAAGCGCACCACCACCCGTTACCGGGGCAACTGGGCACATGCCAGCGTTTGTTGCCATGGGATACTGAAGCCTCGGTGTTGACGCGTGCCCCAAGTTCAAGGGGATGTTCTGGTGAATGTACCTTCACACGTGAAAGGCTGTTGCTGCAAATGGCAAACACACCGTGGACGTCTTCAGCCGGGATGTCGTTTTGGAGTCAATTATAGGTGCTACGACTCTGCGCTCAGACAGCCTTTCTTGAAAAACAGCGCGTGTCGTAAATTCCTTTTTGTTGTAGCGCTTTCAAAAGACGAATAAATTGATTTAACGAAACTTTAGAAACGTTCAGAATGCAAAACAGCTTGTGCCCTGAAATAAAGTTACGTATCTACCACTAAATTTGGCCGATCCCAGTGGCCGCGCGTTCTAAGGCGTAGGTCTGCGGCCGAGCGCTTGCTGGGATCGTGGGTTCGAATCCCACCGGGGGCATGGATGTTTGTCTGTCGTACAGTGTTTGTGTTGTCAGGTAGAGGTCTCTGTGACGGACCGATCCCTCGTCCAGAGGAGTCCTACCGGCTGTGGTGTGTGTCTGAGTGTGAGCAAGTGAAAAATAAAAAAAACTCGACACCTGCTGTGAACAGGTAGGTAGAAGAGGTGAGGACTACGAACAAACAAATCTGCCACTAAATTTAAAAGTAAAACTGTCTTTTTGGGTCATCACTCGTTGAATAACGCTTGGGTTTAAATTCCAACTGTTGCTCAGGATAGAGTGTTCTAAGTGTATATCACATTCACAGTGGGCCGCGATAGCTCAGTTGGTATAGCGACTCGCTACGTGCCGGACGGTCGAGGGATCGAATCCCATTGGGGGCGATATTTTCTACACACATCCAGACCGGCCCTGGGACCCATCCAGCTTCCTGTAGAACGGGTTCCGGGTATCTTTCGCGGGGGTAAAGCGGTCAGGGTATGACGTTGACCAGCCACACCTATCGAGCGCCAAAAAATGCTATTAAAATATAAGGTTTGGAATTCTGTACTGTATCTCCATAACATGCCATCTACTGACACGTCCGAAGGCACACATGGGTGGATTAACACTGTGCATATTTAGGCCAGTACGTAAACTTGCACATAAGGATATGAATTTCGTAACCATATTGAGTTCATGCAATATTTAATCGAACTAATTGCACAGTTAATAATAAGTAATCATTTGTCACATGTGTCTCCTACATGTTTCGACCTCTACAAGGTCATCATCAGCGAGGTATATGAGAAGGTATAAGAATACAGCCAATTCTGTAAAAGATGTACTTGTGTGAAGTTAAAATGCAATATTGTCAATTAAAATTACAAAAAATATTTTAAGTATAAATCAATTAACAAACTATATTTTACAATTCTAAACAATAATTTATCTGCCTTGCTGACAAAACAGTATGTCAATTTTTGCCATCTTCATTCAAAGCCAATGTCCCTGTGAAGTACAAGTTCATACCAACTAATGCACTGTTGTTATTCAATATTTTCTGACGTAACAGTACTTTGTTTTAACATGTTTCGATCCCTGTTGGGATTATCCTCAGGGGTACGTTTAAAATCTAAAATTACACAATCAGAATGACAATATTTTGTTGCAAAGTGTGTATAAAAACAGTTAGCTGGCACGCAGTTCATTTATAGATCTTTGTATTTACTCTGCTTTAGGGGGCTGCTGTTTTTGTGTGGACGGTAGGGACAGTGCCTCCCTGTGTTGTGTGTTTGGTCTCTATGTCCTGGTGGAACACTGAGTATTGTACATGTAGGAGGGACATAAGTGACAAATGATTATTTATTATTGAATGTACATTTTTTTGGCTCAGATACTGTATAACCAACCTATTACACGGGACATGGGTTGTGTTAAATCATATCGCGTTTGTAGCTTGTAAATTGAAAGTTTATGTGACATCTGGCCATTGAATAAAATGGTTGAGAGACAATATGTAATTAATAAATACATTTATTGTGTTGACGGTTTATGTAACGAAATGTCAGCTACTCAGATTATACAGTATGATAACTGAATTGGAGAGCATTTAGACGGAAGTGTTTATAACCTGTTTGAGATAATGCCTAGGAAAAAGCCTGAAGAGAACGAAAAAACCACATAAAATCTCGGTTAATGTCGTCATTCCCTGGCTCGAAAAATGGATCTCGGATCTCCCGAATAAAAAACAGTAGTGTTTCACGCTCAACCACGTGCGTATGAGGAATCTTTCCAGGCAAAACCCGCTCTGTTGTGTTACAAAAACCGTTCCGGAAGGATTTCCGGACGGGAGTTTCTGTACAAACTTTCCTGCCATCTATACGGCAGTGGGGAAACACTGTTCCACTCACTGTTATACTCACCCTCGTCAGGTGGCAGCACATGCTTAGTTAACGTATGGTCGTCAAAAGTGTCCAACAGAATATACTGTAACAACCGAATGTTGTTCTGTTTAACTTTTGGAAGGCTCAAATCTATGTAAATATGTAACAATTCTTCTTTACAAGAAACGTGCTGAGTCTCCTCTACAAAGTCAAATTGGGAAATAAGGAAAATAGACACCGTTTTTTGCCTTAATCATACGAAACACGCAAGTACACTCTTCAGACAAAACGCAGACGGTGGTAACGTTAAAGCTCGTGTACACGTAGTCCCTACTGAAATTTTCAAATTATGCCAAGTATTTCAAAGCGCTCGTAACTTGTCCTGCCACCTGCCAGAGACTCTATAACTATTTGGTGGCATGCTGGTTACGGTGGCTCAGTTCTGTGCAAAAGATTATCCCGCAGCTACCAGGCGTTCAAACAGTCTCTTTAACGATTTACGTATCGCAGTCCTTACCAACTGTTGTTCTGGCGTTCAAATAAAGGAGGATGGACTGGGTAGAGCATGTAGCACGTGTAAGGGGAAAATGAAATTCATGTGGCGTTGTGGTGGGGAAACCTGACCGAAAAAGACCAGCTGGAAGAGCTAAGTGTACACGGAAGGATACTATTAAAATAAAAATCAGGCGATTAAATTAGAGGTAAAATATTAATAGGTAGAACTAGACGGAAATGTGAGTTGCGAATTATCCGGTAGAAATTGTAGATTTTGGGAAACTGTATATAATTCAAAAAATAAAACACGACAGTGAATAATATAGTTGTGAGTTCCAAGCTTAGGAAATTCTGTCAGTGATACACTACAATGCATTTAGTAGTTATTAAGTTTGTTTTAATGGTGAAGTTAAATTTCCCATTTTATATCTAAATTTGTGTGTGTAAAATTGAGGTGGTTTTAAGGCTGTGAGAGTTACACATAACACACTTTACCGTTAACGTCTAGCGTGTGTGTGTTGAGAGGAGAGCGTGCTTAAGCTGCGGCACTGTTGATGGTTATTTGCGTGTTCATAAAATTCAAGTTGGAAAGTCCATTACTTAACCTGGGTTAACTTGAGATAAAACTGTTTTTCGTCAGACTGTAAGCGGGACTTGGAGCTTTCAAGAGGTTAGTTTGATAAAAGTCATTACTTTGGCTGTCATAAAATGTTGTGACAGGTAAGCTCTTTGTGTTTACATATTTTGTACTTACCGTGATACTGTTCTCAAGGTCCTTATTCTGATGTCTTTCGATATGAATGAGGAAATTTATTAGAAGTCTCTTGTAGAAGTCACATGTAGAGACACAGTGCAATTCCCTGACATCCTGTTCCTTTGAGACACATTTCAACTTATGGTCATTATTTTATCTGACAACTATCAGTTGTCACTTGTCACTTCCTGTCGGCTCGTTTATGTTACTCATCCGATCGCCCACACGCGCAATAAAGCATTTGCGGGAAGTCACAGGTGGTATTTGTTAAACCTAACAGAAAACACCCAAAGGTATTATGACGTGTAATCCGTACTCTTTGGGTTCTGGGGCCTACCCAACATCCAATTTTGTGAGTAATGGGGCGTGAGGTTCACCAGTCTCTCCATCTGGTATCGAGTTTAAGAATGAGTGGAGTTATACCTTCACTTCCCTTATATGGCTTCATGGCATGTGTAAGGACAACTTTATCTTTACTGTACTTTGTCCCATATTCTGATCAATATGTACGGTAGCCAGGCTGTTAAAACGATGTGCAATTGTTGCGGTACAGTTTCGGATGCAATTGGAATCCCCATTCCTGATGTTTTCGTATTTTCAATCACAAGACACAGGCCCATAATTTAATTTCGTGGTTATGGTTTGCTCAACAAAGCTTCAGTACTTCAGACTGTAGCGACAAATGATAAGGTGATTAAGAAATGAGAAACTAGAAAGTTTGTGGAAGGACGCGACTGCTACGGTCCCGAATTTGCCTGAAAAAAAAACTAAGAAAGACCATGCAATCCTCCACTCTGCAGGAAAGTTAGATTTTGATTTCAAAATTCGCTTCTTCAAAATTTATGTACTGTGTGATATTCACAGGATATCAAACGTATCCCAGACGAAGACTGGGTTGAAAAGTCAGACGAAAAGTGCTACATTGTTTCTGGTGATAATGCGGGCATTACAAGTGTTTTATTCTAGATGTATAAACCCTCTTCAGGGAGAAGTGATACTAGCGACGATGGAAAATAACTCAGACACGACTGAAGGAGAATCGTTTATTGCAGAATGTGTGTAATTTCCTTATAATTTGATGCTAAATCAACAGCGATATTACTGCATCTTCCCACGTCCGTTGTAATAAAGTAGTTTGGCCGTACAGAAGACAGGATGTTGGCAGCCGCAGTGCGCATTATAACAGCAGTTCTAATAAGCAGTGGCCGCTGCATTACTGCAAATGGGTCATCAACAGTTGCATTATTATGCATGCTGCTTGCTACCGCCTACTGGATGACTTCACTCAAATGGCGGTTCGTCATAACCAGTTCCCAACCACAAACAAATCTGCCGTGATGTCATGTATAAGATCTGTGGGTTAGCTTGGTTTCTGAAAGCCAGTTTTTGAAGACTGCGCACAGAAAGGGGTGCTTAGATCCAGGCAGTGTATCTACGTATAAGGGTCGACGGCACGACACGGCACGAAACGACACGACAAAATATACTTTTATAGATTTCACATGCTCGAATTGACATCAGTCCGTCACCAACAGCTAAAGACAAAGACAGTGTCCTTGGGTTTGAGAGGAGAGAATATTTTGTCTGTCTGTTACCTAACGGTAGATGTGAACGCACGCTTGTTTTTGTTGTGTCGTGTCGTGCCGTGCCGTGCCGTGCCGTATAATGTGAATCGACATTAAACGTGACATTTAGGCCTACCTGGCGCGGACTAGGACAGTGGACTCAAGGTACACCCGTCGTCTCATCAGAAAGGGCGCCCCAAGGCCACTGTGACTGCGGTATTCAGACTCTTTGCTTGAACATATGTGGAGTCGACGCCAAGACAGACGGACTGTCATGGTAGAATGACCTGGGCAGCCTTAGAATGATAATATTGCCCACGGGTCTCACTGTATGTGGGAATGTTGAATTCTCAGCTGTAATCGTTGTGTTGTAAGAGTACGTTACATAAATAACGACACGATGGAATTATATATATATATATATATATATATATATATTGGCAAGAGAAGTGCGGGGGCCAAATATTTTAATTAATAGGGGGTTCGCGGAATTAAATGATTAAAATGACTTGTAATGAACTGTAAATACATCTGATTCCTCTCTTT
This sequence comes from Coptotermes formosanus, assembly GCA_013340265.1. Classification (NCBI taxonomy): domain Eukaryota; kingdom Metazoa; phylum Arthropoda; class Insecta; order Blattodea; family Rhinotermitidae; genus Coptotermes; species Coptotermes formosanus. The sequence goes on from BLKM01001275.1 coordinate 606,620, forward strand.
CAGCCTGACTGTGGTATCCAAACCCAATATCCGTATTTCGTTGTTTGCAATATGGTGATATTTTTCGATTCCCTTTTGTGTGGTCACAGTCCGTTATTACAGCTCCACTCACACGCTGTTTGTAGAGTGTCAGCTGCTGAATTCGTTTTGACAGGTTTTGTATTTCCTACGATCTCCTTTTAAAGAGGGATTTAATTCCAGTGAAGTGTAATAATTTTCTTTTGTAAGGTAGACAGTTTTATGCTTCTCTTTTTATCAGAAACAAAACAGGATTTTTACAATAGTTATTTTACATACATATAACTTCTTGCAGAATCCAAACAAAATACAAGCATAAAGGCGAAAGTACCCTTGTCCTTCCTACCACCATTATCCAGATGGGGCTTCGTTAGAAAATGGGAAATGCGAAAACACTAATTTTAGAGAAGAAAGTTCTGAGAAATTATTGATTTTTTCATTTTGAAAAATAGGTGCACGTTACCCGGAACTCTTACACGCCAAATGTATAAACTACCCTTTTTCTTCCAAATTCAAGGCTCCTCAACGACATTTAAAGAGAGTCAGTAATACAATTTTTGTCTTAATCCGGGGGATGCTCAACGACCAGTCAAATTTACGTGGGGGCCAAGCCCTGTAACGATGAGATTGGGACCTGAATTAATGTAACAAGGCTCCTCAACGACCAGTGCAGGTGGGCAGCCATAAACATTGCAGATTCTTCTGGACAGACATGGTAGCAATACGTTCGGTTGTCCGTGCCGTATTTCTGCACCTCCGGTAAAGTTAAAACATTCGCATACGCGTTTGTGCATTGCCACATTTTGTTCTCATAACATTTAGATTATTTTTAGCCAAATTCCGGAAATATCGTGCCGGCTACCCTTGGTATGGGAAACCAAGTTTGACATCCATTCAAAACTGAAGAAAAGCAAAATTGAGAGCATATACAGTCGAACTCGGTTATAACGTCATGAAAGGGACGTGATATTTTGTGTCGGTTATAACTGAGTGTAGATATAACCGAATGATGGTTAACAGTGAGGAGTTAAATGGAACCACAGAGTGTCTAACGCTATAAACGAAGTGACGTGTAAACCGATGTCATTAAAACCGGGTTCGAATGTACTCAGTAAATGCACAGTTAGCTGACCCCTGTCTGCATAATTTCGGCTATAACGTTGCTGTAGAATGAGACTGAGTAGACATAGATCTAACAATGAATTGCACCGTGCCGATTTTAGTGCCTTAACCTTTGTCCTGCTAATGTGGGATATATGGTGAGCTGCCACCACCGCTAATGTGTAATATTTGGTGACCTACATTTGGCAACGCTGAGAGGAGACTCTTTGTCTCTCTCTTTCTCTCTCTGCACAATCTCTCAACACTGAATCAATCGTGAAAGACGTCCTATGTCATATCTGTGTGCACACACACTTACTCGGCTATTAACCAGACCCTTAAGGGCCCAGTTGGTAGCCGAGTGGTGCTGGCATTATTAGCAGCCCACCATATATTCCACACTAGCAGGATAAAGGTTAAAGCCCACAGAATTTTATGCGTAATGTGAGGCACGTTGTTGATCGCTTCGTCATTCCACCTGCTATTGCTGTCGACTTATTTTCTTAGGACTTAAAATTATTTCTTACATCCGCCAAGTTTTAATTATATGCGCTTTGTAAAAAGAAAAGTGTTACAAAATAAGCACTTTCACAGTAGCATGTACATTTTAAATATAATAAAATCACTGTGTGGGAGGTTTGTGCACCGATCTCACATTGGAATGAAGGTGTTTAATTTCAGGGAGGGATAAGGGGACTGTTTATCGTTTTCTTGCGCATCCAGATAAGCTCCGTGACCCTTCAAAGCCAAGGGGTGTCTGCGAACTGTTGACTGTGTTTAAGGAAGACATAGTATGAGCCTGACAATCGTGTTGTCTTATAACAAGGCTGACGAATGCGTGGAGTTATACTTCTACTTCCCAATACGACTTCTTCACATGATGCTGTAAGCAGAGGAAGAAGTTCAACACTTGACGGCACATTCGGAACAGAGTGTGTCAAAAAGCGTCTATGCGTGTGTGTGTGGCCGACTTATCCGTGTATCTAACGATCTAGTGATATTATTAATTTGTTGAAGTGTTAGAAAATTTGTTGTATCTTGAAATTTTTTTTTAAATCCGACAAAACGGCAAATACGTTCCTTTCTATGCACATGTGTAACGTGACTCGCTGAATATTGACTGGAACAAAAAATGTTCCGTACAAGGATTATAGACAAAAATAAAACACATATTTTGCCTTGGTCAGTATAATACTGTCTCTAGTCTGACGGTTTGGGGAAAATTTAAAAAATAAGGGAACACTCCAAAATTATGATCTTTTCATCACTTGCTATTGAAAAACTCGAAAAGTGGTGTAAAAACTTCTGCGGTATGAGATTCAGCAGTTTAAGGAATTAAACTAGCTGTGGATTAAAAGCTTGTATATGACGTGCTACACTCAGTACATATATGTATACGCAAGGGATATGATAAAGTGAACATTAGTAGCGCCCTCCTGCAGGGACTGGCAGACATAGGAAAATAAACCATAACAAATAACAAAACTCTAAGCTTCACAAGGGTACTTGTGACCTCATACGCAGGATCTGACCTACAGGGTGTTAATGTTACACATCAGGTTATCTTGCTAGTTATTATAACAGAGGGTCTTGCGGTTTTAACAGTCTGTGATACATACGGCTTAACCTTTTAAAGCCTAGCGGTAACTTTACATGCGACCAGGTTTAACATTAAAAAATTCTACGTGGTGCCCACATTGCATTTATGTGTTTTGTACGGATCTCAGAACAAACAGCGACTTTTGCCGTATAAAACATTAAGAGATTGGTTTTTATAACCGAAGTGGAGAATGTTTACAGCGCGGTACGCGCTGAGTCCATATATAAAACAGACACGCTTCGTCTTTAAAGGGTTAATGTAACTAAGTAGGCTGCAGTACGTCCTAAGACAGGCGAAATGCTGATACGAAGTGTTTTACTGGGGAATGTCAATAAAGCAGCGCGACATAAATACGTAGCAGTGGATAACTAGCTTTACTCTCCGGCCGCTTTACTCCCGGTACCCATTGGACAGGAGGGTGGTTGGGCCTGAGGTCCGGTCTGATCGCTGTGGAGAAGAAAAATGTCTGCCTACCTCGGGAATCGAACAACTATTTCCGGGGCGTCCATGGTACGGAATAATTACTCAAAAGTTTGAAGTTGATCAAGAAATTCCGTACTTTATTCTGACTCAGAATTTGCTAAACACTGTCACGAGTTCTTGTGATTGGTATGCTAGGCGATCTGAACCCAGTCCATGCTTTTAAATACTGTTTATCTATTGCGTGGTGATGGGTTTACGGACTTTATCCATCGTCCGAAGAGTAAAATATTAAAAATATTAGAAAATTAAAATCAAACCCTTTCGGAAGCTGGCTCTGCTTCCGTCCTCCATTCACCTGAGGACGGAGCAGAGCCAGCTTCCGAAACGTTGTGATCTTAACTTTTTAATATTTTTAATATTTTACTCTTCGAACGATGGATAAACTCCATAAACCCATCACCACACAATATTATACACCATCGTCAAAACCTTTTAGAATTTACTGTTTATCTAGTGTATTATTAATTATTATTATTGTTATTATTATTATTAGGTATGTTTAATCGTATAAGTGATTTCGTGTCTTAGATTTCCGTCCAAAAACTTTGGGTTCATTTCTTGTAGCCGTTTTGCGTGCTACACGCGGCGCTTCCTCTCATTACACTATGCTTACTTCCCTTATGTGTTATGTTGCTTGAATTCTTTAAATTTCCCCAGGGTTGCTTCTTCCTATGAATCAACTTCCAGTATTTTTCACCTGAAGGCGTTTCACTGTGACAGGCGGAACAACCCATCGCAGGAATTTCAGTTATTAACGTTAATGGGAAAGCGCATGCATACATTCAAGCTCAAAGCGGGTGTAGAACCCGCGACTATGTGGCATCACATATTAACTATCGCTGTCACATTTCATGCTTTCATAAAAAACTTTACCTAATAAAATTAATTAATTTTTCCACCAAACACCTTTGACCATAGTGAATCAAATATTTCTTGGTTGAAGGACCCGTTAGCGCTTTATTCTGACATTTACGCTCAGTTTAAACGTCCCAGAGCGTCCAAAAAATTTTCAAGCTTCTCCTGCTATTTACATTATAGTGCTCAGTAAAAGATACAGGGTGTTCAGCTTAACCTTTTAAAGCCTAGCGGCAACTTTACATACCACCAGGTTTAGCATTAAAAAATTCTACGTGGTGCCCACATTGCGTTTATGTGTTTTGTACGGATCTCAGAACAAACAGCAATTTTTGCCTTATAAAACATTAAGAGGCTGTTTTTTATAACCGATGTGGAGAGTGTTTACAGCGCGTTACGCACTGAGTCCTTATATAAAACAGATACGCTTCGTCTTTAAAGGGTTAAAGCGGTTTGCGCTTAGATTGTGTAATAACAATTTGTTTTATACAGGGTGTTTATAGGGCCGCACTCCTGGGCCTAGAGTGGAAGGTATCGTTGCACCGTAGCGACTGATGACGCCTCCCTCACTGCAGTGCCCAATCCTGCTCGGTCCCGCGTTAAAAAAAAACTCTCCGTAAAATTTATCAAGTATCACAATTGTATTTCACATGCGCAATGCGTTTCGTCAGGGTCATGTCATCTGCAGACCTTCGGGTCATTTATTATTGATACTGCAGTGCAGCTATGTTTAAAATAATAGGTTTATCTAAAAAAGAAAGGTTAAAATTGAATTTTGTACCTCAAAATTAGCAACCTTGGAATCTCGAAAATCCAAGTGGAATGGATGTGAAAATTGTTGCTCTTCCTTAAAACCTTAAAGCATAAAATTCTTCAGGATTTCTTGTAAAGCAACGCGTTATTTATCTGGCAATCTTAACACAACTTTTGCAATGTGCATTTTATGCACAGTGTGAAGTGTGGCGGTCTACGTGGTAGTGTTATGTATGCAGAGAAGCCTGGATCACAGTTGGTCTTTCAATGTGCCGAAGATAATGCAGTTCTGCCTACATTAGTAGTAGTAGTAGTAGTAGTAGTAGTAGTAGCAGCAGTAGCAATAGCAGCCTTTGCTCGTAACGCTATTAAGCAATTATTTCATGGAGATTGTAAAAAATGTTACAAGACAAATTACTTTGCCGTACATAAAATGATTATGTTACTACTGCCTAAACATTTTTATGTAAAAATATAACATTGCAAAATCAGTAATAACTTTGCCCACACACGTCTGGGTGATACAGTTGTGTCAAAACACGCAGCGGGTGTGTAGTACGGGTGTAATTATTGCTGTTGCATCTCAGTCTGAAACAGGGGTGTCCAACCCGCGTCCCGACAATTTATGTTATGCGGCCCGCGGGCACATTTGTGGATTTTACATGTACTATAACAATGGCACAGTAATTTACGAGGTTTGGTGTACACTTGTAATTTGTGTGCTGCCCGCCCACCAGCCCATTATAGTAGTTGTGGCCCCTTGCAGGAAGGTTTGGACACCCATGGTCTAAAACAGACCGTATTGATCGGAAGTGTCACATGATCAGAAAAATATCTGACATCCTGCTGCTCCTTGGATGAGGGACTACCTGTCTGGTGCGGACAGGGGCGTAGCGGGGGGGGGGGGGGAAGGTGAGGAGGATCTGTGCGGTCCCACCGGGTGACAGAGTGCAAGAGGCGATAAAGTGAACATTTTAAATTCAAAAATTTTATTTTCATCCCTCAACAAACTCTGCATTATTGGTACAAATGAAAGAACGTTCAGTAAATAGTTGTGTTGCTTAACCTTTTAAAGACGAAGCGTATCTGTTTTATATAAGGACTCAGTGCGTACCGCGCTGTAAACACTCTCCATTTCGGTTATACAAACCAATCTCTTAATGTTTTATAAGGCAAAAGTTGCTGTTTGTTCTGAGATCCGTACAAAACACATAAACGCAATGTGGGCACCATGTAGAATTTTTTAATATTAAACCTGGTGGCACGTAAAGTTACCGCTAGGTTTTAAAGGGTTAAAGTTGGTGCGAATACAGTTGGCCACTGACGTAACGCTCGGCTCTCTATCGCACAGTGGACCGTTAGTAAAAAAAAATGAAAGGCTGAAAGTGAAAATGAGTTACACAGAAAACCTGAATTATGCTGTAAATAAATGCTGGAAGTTACACATAAATATGTCGCATAGTTTAAAGCTTATTTACGTTGATGTTAAAAAAAATGTAAATTTGTTATATTGAAAATAATGAAAATTGTTGCTGATTGGCTCATTATATTCCATTATCAGGAGTACTTTATCAAGGTACTTCAATTTATTAAAAGTTTCACATTAATTATTTTGGAATTAAATTACTCTTGACATTTTTGAAAGGTCTGTATTACGCATTATATGTCACTTCACTTCCCAAGTGCTGCTCATTAGTAACGATCTAGAGGGTGGGGTAGTTTCATCGCTTTGAAGTACCACAGGTTACTTATGAAATGTCCCAATTTGTGTCAATATTTGTCTGTGTCGATGTTACGTCTGAGAATCTGGAGTTTCCCCTGCACGGGCGGCACCAGGACTATGAGGCAATGTCCGCTGTGAACAAATAAGGTGTAAGCTGAAATAGGATGAGAGACACAAACCGCGATATCAGTGTTTGGTTTGTGTAGTCGTCTGTATTCCTCGTAGCACCACGTGACTTTCGGATGTAATCAACCATCTTGTTGTAAGTCTATAGGCAAGTCACTTGCATTTTGTTCTGCGCAGGTTACCGTATTAAGTAGCATCAACATTCAGAACCCCAGCTACTGAGTACGTACGATCATTATTTTATCTCGCAGCTATTGGTTATCATTTCCTGTCTCCTTGCTTGTCGCCGTAATGTAGCCCACTCAGCCAACTCAACAGTGGGAAATGACAAACATTACTCGTCAAACAAAATACGGACCTGTGCCAGTTTTGTATGAGGTCTTTTAGTCCAGCTTTGGCAAATACCCGTACTGTGTGTTTTACGCGTGCTGTTAACAACATTATCATTAGGTACGGTTGTATAGCGTCGGTGATGAATAAATGAATGGGTATAGAACACTGGTGGAATGTACTGACAGTAAAAAAAAACGAAGTGCTTGGACAAAAACTTGTTCTAAATACCACTTTGTCAACCAAAAATCCCACATGGATTGACCTGGAATCGAATTTACGCTTCGGACAGTAGGGATCGGCGAATAACCGCTTGAGCCATGGCACAGCCCTTGTGATGTATAACAAGATATAGTGTGATAGGTGGGTACCGACGTTTCGGATGCACATACCTATTGTATAATCCATAAGATGGTTATGTAATACGTGCATTGCTTGCCTTTATTTTTACTACTGTAATAACGACACAAAAATTGGAGTATATAAAAAAATACGTTATTTTATTTTACGTGTTTGTAGACGCCAAGATCTGCTACCAGTATGTTTGGTATTTGGTTGTGCATTCTAAGAATCCCATTTGCGTCTCTTTTATTAAGTATTCTTTAGGAACGATAATTTTATTTCCCAAAATAATTGGTGGAAGGGGTGCTCTTGGGAGGAACATTGTGGTTTGTAAGATCAGCAATTATTGTCAGAACAGAGATATGAGATAATGACAAGAGATTATGGAAGTTCGTCGAACTCTGATAAACAATGGGACGTTTGTCGTTTCTGCCGCCGCGAAAGTGAAAATATCTGACTTGCTGAGATGTGCCAATGTGCAGTCTGATACAAGATGCTGGCTACATCTTCGGCGTGTTGCCTACATATCCTGTGTTAACATTAAAGGGTGAAACGTAAGTTTCAGCCTAGAACAGGCCATGAAGGCCCAGAGGGGGGTAGAGGCCTAGCTCCGTTCTTTCTTTAACCTCAGCGCTAAATGGGGTGGGTAGTCAACGCCACGCTCCGGCCGCTTTACCCCCCGGAAAGAGACCCGGTACCCATTGTAGAGGAGGCTGGTACGGACGGGTGTGGAAAATTTCGTTCCCACCGGCATTCGATTTCCGGTTTTAACATTAAATAGTTCTAAGATCCAATAGGCCTTATTTTAAATAAGCAAGTAAGCAGTGGTAGAAAAGTTGGTGCTTACAGTTACCACTGAGTTTTAGAAGGTTAAATTAACCCTTTAAAGACGAAACGCATTGTATAATATAAAGACTCAGTGCGTACCGCGTAGTAAACACTCTCCACCTCAGTTTAAAAAACCAATCATTTGATGACATGTAAGGTAAAAGTTGCAGATTGTTCCCAGATCCGTACAAAACACATAAACGCAATGTGAGCACCATGGAGAATTGATTAAAATTAAGCCTGGTAGTACGTACAGTTACCGCTAGGCTTTAAAAGGTTTATCTCACTGGGGTACATTTAAAGTGTTCAAAGGGGAAGTGTATAACCACCTTCCGGACCAAGGTTGGAACCGAGCACCTTTCGCTCATAATATATCAGCGCGTCTCACTCGGCATTGATATTCAGTGAACAGGAAAAGATTTTGCTTCTTTCGCAATGACAGATTTTCAAATCACATTCTTTGCTGTGTGTTCATATACACTGATTACGTTTCTAGAAGTCCCGTTGGTCATAGACTATATTTTGAGGATCACTGTTCAGGAACTAATGAACCATGAGAGTAGAAATCCTGTCGGACGTTTGGTCTCTGAGCTTATTACAGCCTCGGTAAGGGTTTATTACTGTCAGCTTGTGTGTACATCCTTGCGTTGCCCAGAAACGTAACGGAAATGTCTTAGAAGTTCAACTGGCCACGTTCCAGGCCTGTGACACATACAGCGAGCTAGAGTCTGCATCAGGTAAAGGTAAAGCTCTCCGCGTCTATAGCATGAAGTCTTGCAGGTGGAGTAAAGGTACGCGCACACTGGAGCGCAGCGGACGCAACGGACGGAGGCAGCACACGGAGATAAAATATGCTTCCCGTTATTAGCAATACGACATCGCACACCGATCCGCGCCGGACGCAAAGGAGAGTGGCAATTGCTTCTCGGAGGGGAACATTTATCACCCCGGCCGGCGCGTCCGTCTGATTGTGCATTGAAGATATCATTCTCTTAATTTGGGGCACGCTGTATCGTATTTCGGCCAAAGGAGTGGCAGGGTTCATTTGACTGCATGCCGCTAATTAGGAGCAAGGTGGGCAGTTCTGAAAAACTGCTCACTTTGCTTGCTTATCAGCGGCCAGCAGTCAACTGAATCTCCGCAGCCCTTCCGGGGAAATACCATGCACTGTGCTTAATCAGTAAAAATATTCCGACTGTAAGGTACGCGCACACTGGAGCGCGTCGGACGCATGGGACGAGTGGTCTCCTACCCTCAGGTCTCCCTAAAACAGTTCCACTCTTATGGGTGCACAATAAGAGTGTTAGCAGCAACTAAAAAGTGACCACGACACTTGGAATAACAGAGCCAGTTAACTTTTTCGGGAATATTTATGGTCAAAAAAGAAGTATCAGGCATCCTCTGAAGACACATTAACTATTTTATAAGCATGGCGCAAACTGTGAAGACTTTTCCTTTACGAGATCAGATCGAAATTAAAGGAAAACTATTCCAAATTGTGAATTCTATAGAAATGAGAAGTGCCTTAATGAATCCCAGTTCTTCGGAAATTACTAATAACAGCTGATTATCATGCTCAGGGGTCTGGCGACTGCCACATTATTATTCCCAGCCTGCTCAGTAGTGAAGTAGCAACGTATACAGAAATTAAGATTAATCTTTAATTCAGATTTACCTTTTTAATTTTCAATTCGTATTTTTTAATAACTTTATTACAAATAAGTACATTACCTCAAGCAAAGCGCCATAAACTCTCCATAAGTCATCCGAAAAGACTCAAAAAAATTTTTGCCTCATCTTCTAGTAAGTCCGGATATAGGGAATGAAATTCGCCATGAAATCATTCTTTTCTTGCATATATTATGCACCGAGAGTCTTCGTCTCTTTCTTTCCTTCTTTTGTTCTTCCTCACTTCAGGAGGGACATAATAACTATTTCTTCTTCTTCTTCAGAACTGCTCATGTTGTTTGCTAATCAGCGGCCTGCAGTCAAATGCACTCTACCAGCCAGTAAGCAGAAATACGATACAATGTGTCCTGCATTACGATAACGATATATTGACCGCTGAGTCAGACGGACGCGCCGCCCGGGGTGAAAAATATTCCCCTCCAAAACGGAATTGCCGTTCTCCGTTGCGTCCGGTGCGGATCAGTGTGCGATGTCCCATAGCTAATAACGGGAAGAATATTTTATCTCGGTGCGCTGCGTCCGTCCGTTGCGTCCGCTGCGCTCCAGTGTGCGCGTACTGTAAAGGTGCAGCGCCAGTTGTCCGTAACTTCGGCGTTGGATGGAGATCAGTGGTCAACATCTAACCCCGGCTGCTTCACCCCCGTGGAAATGGACCCCCGTATGCATTGAATAAAAGCTGGTTTGTCTCCAGAGCTGGTATGGACATTTTTAAGAGGGAAAATCTTTTGCCGCTGCCGGGAATAGAATTCTGAACTGTCCAGCCCGCAGCCCAGATAACTTACTCGCTACGCCATCCTGGTTTCCTGGTAGAACGTGTTGAATATCACATTGGGAATGGAATGTAAGAAATAGGTTTTTGCGTAATTTAGGGTTCCACACTGAAATTTCCCAGAGGGACTGAGTAAAAACACGAAATTTTCATTGGCGATGGCATATCTGAGGGCCGAGATTCGAACAGTCCTCCTTTTGAATATGAAACAATACTGCCAACTGCTAGACCACGGCGCTGGTCCCCTTGCATCCTGTGATGAATTCAGTCTCTTCTTCACCCTGGCACTGACTGGTCCAACCACTCATTCATTCTAACACTGACCCAACCGCTCATTCTGTCTGACACTGACTCAACCCCACATTCACTCGGACACTGACGCAACCATTCATTGCTTGTCACACTGACTCAACCATTTGTTCACACTCTGACTCACCTGATCTCTCCAGTGCGAAAGCAACTCAAAGCGTACTGCAGCAATAGAAAATCCCGTTCCACAGTTATGAGTTACTGATCTTCAGACAATATTCCCTCAATTCGTTCACTGGATCCATATATATATATATATATATATATATATACACACACACACACACACACACACATATATATATATGCATGTACAGGATGATCAAGGAAAGTGTAACGAATTTCGTGGCTGCCCTAACTGGCGTCGAATAAAGAAAATGCATTAATAATGTGGTTCCAATTCAAAAAGTTTAGGAGCCATGGTAGTTTGAAAGTAAGATAAAGACGCACCAAAAACGAGATCTTAATCTTAACTAGTACAGTAAAATTCAACTGAAAATGACGTGTCTTTGAATACTGAAGTATGTCACAAAAACTGCTGAGGTTATGTAGCGTCAGTGATAGATGAATGAATTAGTATGGAGCACTGGTGGAATGATACTGACAGAGAGAAAACTGAAGTAATGGGAGAAAAACCTGTTCCAAGTGCCACTTTGTCCACCCCAAATCCCATCGACAAACAACTTGAGACATGGCACGGCCTCTTAGTTTTTGTGACTCATTGACCTTCTGTCCGTCTGCTCGCAACTCGATACTCCATAGTAATATTATAATAAAGTGTGACACTGTGCAGTTTTACAAACATTTGTGGACATATTCCCATTTTAGTTAAAATCGAACACATGTAGGAGACACTTTACGTGAGGAAATACAGTTCAAGCAATTCGGCGTGTCGCATGACTGTGCAGCGCCAGGTTCAATCCAAGGCCAGTCATTGTCGGAATTGTGGTGAACAAAGTGACACTGGAACGTGTTTCCCTCGAGTGCTTCACTTTTTCCTTGTCAGTATCATTCCACCACTGTTCTGTATGTACCTGTTACGAATGCTACACAACCCCAAAAATTGACAGCGTCTTTACAGAGCGCACTTAAAAATGAAAGAACTATGAAGCCGAGTTTTCACATCTAGACTTAGATTTTAGAGATAGATGAGGGATGGCTGTGCGATTCTTGACTCTGTAGTTGCTCAGCTGGTCAATAAATTACCTGCATTTTACGGAGTTTCAGAATTTAGTATTTTGTAAGAAAAGAGCTCACCAGTGACACTTTAAAATACTTCGATAAAATTAACACAGTAATTAATGGTTTGAGCCGATCCCAGTGGCCGCGCGGTCTAACGTGCGGGACTGCAGCCTGTCGCTTGCTGGGATCGTGGGTTCGAATCCCGCCGGGGTCATGGATGTTTGTCTCTTGTGAGTGCTGTGTGATGTCAGGTAGAGGTCTCTGCGTCGGGCTGTTCACTTGTTCAGAGGAGTCCTACCGAATGTAGTGTGCCTGAGTATGAACGTGAAGCCTCGACAATGAGTCCTAGGCCCACTGGGGCTGTCGAACCACTGGAAGAAGAAGAATTAATGGTTGGAAGTAATTTTTTTTGTCGTACTTCTTTCTACCTACTAATTGTGCGTGCAGAGGGTTATTGTTACACCTGATCACATTCGATAACACACACACACACACACACACACACGCGCGCGCGCGCGCGCGCACTTCGTAGGACCCCTTTGGACACTTGATGGAGCCCGCAATCCCAACAAGCGAGTGGTCACAGGTCTACACCTTAGACCGCGCCGCCAGTGAGATCGGCGTGGAAATCACTTGTGATGTTTACAATTTTGCAGATGTTTTGCTCTAACCGTTGACTTATTGTAAATCAGGCTCTTTACAGCACGCATTCTGCCGATCTCAGTGGCCGCGCGGTCTAAGGCGTAGGTCTGCGGCCCAGCGCTTGCGGGGATCGTGGGTTCGAATCCCACCGGGGGCATGGATATTTGTCTTGTACAGTGTTTGTGTTGTGAGGTAGAGGTCTCTGTGACAGGCCGATCCCTCGTCCAGAGGAGTCCTACCGACTGTGGTGTGTGTCTGAGTGTGATCAAGTGAAAATAAACAACCTCGACACCTACTGTGAATAGGTAGAAGAAGGAAGGACTACGAAACGAAACAAGAATATGACTTGCAGCCTTCTTAATGTAAGACGTGCTTCATGAGTTTTATCGGAATGCAAATGTTTACAGTCCATGGATTAGATATTGATAATGCTAACTGCGGCTTATTTTCAATAGAACATTGCAGAAGTAAAAACATTATCGTTGCCGTATTTGTCTTTCCGTGTGTCACCACGTGGCAATTTGATAAGTAATGAAAATACTTTTACGTAATTTTATACTTGGGGAATTTAACTAAATTGTGTCTTCAGATTGCAGAGTTTTGGTTAAACTAGGGTAACAATAACCGGCAATTGGCATGAAGACTTTGTGAAATACAAATATGCTGTGTGAGGAAATTCCAAGCTTTTAAATTTTAGACAGTCTGTACATCGTTTTGTTCCTGTTGCTATGTACCTAGCAAGGCGGCTTTATCGCATAGCGAGACTGCATCAGTTGGGACATGCCATGAGAACTGCCGTCCTCCAGCGCATCATAAAAGGACATCCTGTAGTAACCACAGTGCTATAAGGACTTAACCTTTTAAAGCCTAGCGGTAACTTTACATACGAACAGGTTTAACATTAAAAAATTCTTCGTGGTGCCCACATTACGTTTATGTGTTTTGTACGGATCTCAGAACAAACAGCAAGTTTTGCCTTATAAAACATTAAGAGATTGGTTTTTATAACCGAAGTGGAGAGTGTTTACAGCGCGGTACGCACTGAGTCCTTATATAAAGCAGATACGCTTCGTCTTTAAAGGGTTAAAGCAGCGGCTATGCAGCAACACCATACTACTCACAACATTCCGGAGCTGACTATAATTCTGAGTACAGACAGTAAATCGTGTTCGGTGTTGTGAGAGTGTAAAGTCCGGGAAGGAAGGACGGACGGACGGACGGACGGACGTGTATTAATCATTCGCACAGGCAATAAATCTCAATGGCCTATGTGCTGACAGAACCGCCTGCTTTCTGCGGTCATTAATGTTTGTATATCAGCACGCTATAAGAGTGTCGGTTGCTAAATCCATGGAATACATACTCCTTTGTGAGGAGTAAACAGTTGCTCAGCTACGAAAGAAATTAACTGCATCATACGAATAGAGCTTGGATATCACTGTCATACAACGGGTTCGTTATTGCAAATGCGTCATAAATTAAAACTAAGAAAATATGCACTGAACGTTAACGTGGGATTGCCAGACGCATTACACGTAACACTGTATGTGCAAACTGTTGTTTTTATAATGAGAAATATATCTCATTACACAGAATAAATTATATCAAAATAGCTTCCCAGCATTTATGGAACCAGGACCGAGTGGTAGTAGTCATTCCACGAATTTCACCTTCTAAAGCCCAGTGGTTACTTTATGTACCACCAGGTTTAACATTCACAAATTCTACGTTCTGCCCACACAGTGTATTTATGTGCTTTGTGTGGATCTCAGAACAAACAGCGGTTATTTCCCTACACAGCATTAACTGATTGGTTTTTATAACTGAGACGGAGTGTGTTTACTACGCGGTACGAACTGAATCTTAAAGTATAATTTAGGTTAATTTTCGTCTGCTCTGTGTCATGAAAGCATATATAGGAGTGATCTGACTCGTGTTCCGCCTGTTTTCTCCTCGGGTAAATGTCCCGGTAGTGGTTAGATGGGACGCAGGGTGAGTCATGAACTGGACCGAGATACTCCGGAGTAGACAAACATCCCTTGTCGCTGAGGGACATTGAACTATTCCCACTGCTTCTTCACCGTTTTGACTGCACTGTACTGTATGCGCTATCATTGTGTGTACTTACCATCCTTTAAGTATTTCATCACACTATGAGTTATTACAACATCTCAAATAGTTGCTGCACCCAGGATGTGGTTTGTGTTAGCACAAGACGTATCTGTAAGACAAATGATATTATCTCTGATGGTCGCTGGCATATACGCGTTGGTTAAGTGCTTTAACCTTGTAAAGCCTAGCGGTAACTTTACGTACCACCAGGTTTAACATTAAAAAATTCTACGTGGTGCCCACATTGCGTTTATGTGTTTTGTACGGATCTCAGAACAAACAGCAACTTTTGCGTTATAAAACATTAAGAGATTGGTTTTTATAACCGAAGTGGAGAGTGTTTACAGCGCGGTACGCACAGAGTCCTTATATAAAACAGATACGCTTCGTCTTCAAAGGGTTCCTACCTCATATGTGTATGCACACGTATATACGTGTATATGCAATTGAATCAATTAATTTTTAAAAACTCGTAGAAGAGTTTCAGGTTTGGATGAGCAGTGCACGTGGCAGGCATATGAATTAGTTTAGTAGAAATTCACTCGCAGCGGCCTGTTGTTTAATCACTAATAATATCCAGAGGGATGTGTAATTAGTTAATTGAATGGCTTTGGATGGTGCACTTGTGTATAGTCGGGGTATAGTTTGTGCAAATAAAAACTGCTAATCTAATTTTATACAGAATTCTTATGTAACCACAAAATGTTTTGCTTTGCTCTGTTTCTTTAACGGTTTTATTAAATAACTTTTTTAAATATGGATCGAACATCGCGGTCGATTAGTTAGCACTCTGCTTCGTATTGTGGATGACCTGTGTTCCAACTCTGTCTACAGTTTGGCTGTTTCTTGTTTCTCCACAGTCCATCCAGAAATGCAGTGGCAATACCTTAAGTAAGATCACAATAATTTCATTACAATTCCTTATTCCCTAATCGTAGCATAATTCTACGCTACATGTACTAATCTGAACTACTGATTGTGGTAAAATCTTAAATAATTAAACAAATAGGTAAAAATAGATGTGACAATAAGGTGCCTTGTTACTAGTCATAACAGACTGTGAAAATTGATTTGTTGTACATAGTAGCTTCTGCAGCCGGCATAAATCAGTCAATACAGTGACTACGCTACGGACTGAACCGTCCATGGTTCGAAACCCGCAGGGAAAAGTGATTTTTCTTTTCTCCAAAACGTCCAGACCATCTCGAGGGCCCACCCAGCCTCCTATTCAATTGACCGCTTGCCTCCAGCTAGAGTGTGGGTTAAGAATTAGTGGAGGTATACTTCTACTCCCCTATACGCCTTCGTGCCATGGACAGGGGAAACTTTAGTTTTTTATATTTGGTTTATTGTTTTTGCTTTAAAGCCTTTAAAGCTCAGTGGTTATTATATTTACCACTTCCTTTAACAGTAAAAAACTCTATTTTTTACACACTTTCGTATGGTTACTAAAATCAACAGCGATAGGTTTTTGTAAGGGGGCACTGTGTTTTGTTTGATAGAGAAACTGAAATAAAGGACATTATATGTTCCCTGGACACAGCGATTTTATTTAAAACTCATGAAAGTTTTATAAGCATTGTGGGACACATGTTTTGGCCCTCATGCGAAATTTTCAAGACTTGCTGCTTGAATGCTAAAATTATTTTCGACTGTAAACTTGTTTTTCGACTTAACTCAAACGTACCAATTATGTATGGTATGATTTTTATGCTTATAAAAAGGTATAGAGGGTGGGCCGGGATAGCTCAGTCGGTATAGCGACTCGGTACGGGCTGGACGGTCTGGGGATCGAATCCCGGTGGGAGGGCGAGATTTTCCGCAGCCGTCCAGACCGACCCTGGTCACACCCAGCCTCCTATACAATGGGTACCGGGTCTCTTTCCTGGGGGTAAAATGGCCGGGGCGTGGGGCTAGCCACCCCATCCCCTTCTCGTGCCGAGGCTCACGAACGGGTAGAGCTATACCTCTACTCCCCCCCTTGGGCCATCAGGACCTGTTATAGGGTGAACCTTTACCATTTAAAGAGATATAGACATATTAAAACTTTACAAATTGGAAGACGAAAACAGTGCGAAATACGTTATGAACACAACAGTGCCAGCCATCATAGTCGCAAGTTTTATGTTGCAGTAACCAGTCAAGTGACATAAGTAGCATATGCAAAATCTGCCTTTTTATCCGATGTGATGTTGTTACTTTTCACGTCTGAATGACAATGATGAAAAATCGTTTAATCGCAGCATTTAAATATTGGTGTGGAGTGTCGGTTTTTACTGTTTGTGCCCAGTGGATGTGCCGAACATGTGTTGCCGTAAAACTCGCATGAAGTAGCAGTGTCACGTAGCATACTGCCTGGTGGTTAGTCCTAGACTTGTGACACATGCAGCTGTGCTTTATAGCATTAAGCAGATGTTGTCTATCGTATTTAAGAGGCGTGAAGCAAGTTTCGTACAGACGTGTCAGAGTTATTTTAAGTTATGTTAAAGTTCACGCAGCGATATAACCGAAGGAAGTAGCGTCGTCGACATGCAAGTGGGTGGTGAAAGAGCCTTGCTGCAGAATCCAGGTTGTCTACATAGTCTACTGGCTCTGCAGAGTGCCACACAAGTCACCATACCTCATGCACTATGTAGACATTCCGAGTAGCAGCAGTAGCAGTAGCAGTAGTAGTAGTAATAGTAGTAGCAGTAGTAGCAGTAGTAGTAGCAGTAGCAGTAGTAGCAGCAGTAGTAATAGTAATAGTAGTAGTAGCAGTAGTAGCAGTAGTAGCAGTAGTAGCAGCAGTAGCAGTAGTAGCAGTAGTAGTAGCAATAGCAGCAGCAGCAACAGTAGTAGTAGTAGTAGTAGTAGTAGTAGTAGTAGTAGTAGTAGTAGTAATTCAGGTCTCACTTATTAATGTGCTAGTTTAACAGCATAATGGCCAGTTACAAAACTAGCACAAAATAACTGCAACACGAATTTCACAAATAAACAGAAACAAACAACACAACAAAACAATTAAAACAAAATATACTTATGGCTAAACCTGAAACACAGGTTTACCTAAATAATTAAAATCACAGCTCGTACAAAACGTGTTACCGCTTTAAAATATGTTTCAAAGTCTAGTTCGCTTGCTAAATATATCTATATCACTGTGTACACAAGTAGAAATTTAAATTAGCTAAAATAAGTGAAACCATAACTCAAATGGAACGCGCTACTGGGGTAAAATCCGTTTCAGAGCGCTAATTCGCTTACTAATTATATCTATATAGCTATTATAATAATATTATAATTTTTCATTAATCATATAACATTATTATTATTATTATTATGCGAAATATCTACATAGTGCATGAGGTACGGTGACTTATCCTTTATTCTTATTGGTGCATTTAATGAGCTGTGAATACTTTAGGGTGGTAGATATTGTGAATTAGATGAAAACTACAGAAAAGTAGTGCGTAAGTTACTTGAACGTACTTACAAATATGACGGTTAATTTGGAAAATAAAACAGATTCTTTTTAAGACGGGACTGAGCAGGAATGAGCACTGTAGAAAGGCCGGGGTTATCGGTCGTACTGCGGCAACGATGTCGTCTGTTCTACGACGAGCAATCTCACAATGACACACCCTGTATAATACAGATTGTTAATGACCACTCTCTGCGTTCGTTCAGCTGTAAAGTGGACACTCTGTATAGTATTGAAACTGTTTATAGTGGGATAAGCTTGAATTGTCCTAAATTTCCCCAGCTTCTAGTGCCGCAAAGCTGAGAACCGAAGTATGCATTGACGTCTTCGCAGGTCCTCTCAAATTAATTATAGACGAAGTACCCCTTAATTCGTCGTCGTGTAATATGAACCTTTGAGAGCATCATTAAAAAAAGTAGGCGTATAGAGACCTACAGTTTCTGAATACTTTTCCATTCTTTGGAACCTTACGCCGTGTACCCTTAAAAAGGCGGTAGCAGGTTACTTCAAACACGGGTACATTTATACAAGACTACACGGCGTCACGTCCTATAAAATAGTATTTTTGTTGTACCGCTGTGAGAAGTTAAAATCCCAGACTTCCTGATTGCTTTACGCAAAGTGATAATTTTTAAAAAAGTACGCAAACATTATTTTATCTGACAACTCCCAATGCCTTTCACTCAGATCGTTGTGTGTGAGGGCATGCAACGCAGCGGTCGCCGCTATTCCATATTGCCCTGAGTCGGGGGCCAGGTGTTTTAGTTCAGTGTAATGCAGTTAGAATTTGGATCTCACCATAGAGGGTGCTGGAGTTTTGTTAATTTAAGCGAACCGACGGGGAGTGACTAGCTACAGTTGCCAGATAAAATAATGTCCCAATATTATGTATTCATACGAAGCTCGGCGTTGCTCGAACGAAACTATTTACCCCTCCTTTAATCAATCTTTAAAGTAGCATGTCTCGGGTTTACAAAGACAGCAGCCCTTAGATTTATTGCTAGTGGTCGCTGTGTCCAAATTTAGATCCTTATTTGGCTCACAAAAGAAGGGAAACGCGCGATATTGTGCAACAAACACATTCTGTAAATTACGTGACAGAAAGGTACGCGGAAAAGAAGATGGTGATCGTTGTATTTCGGCCATGACCTTTGTTATTGTATAGGTCATGTCTTATGCGTAGGACGCCGCGAATGGTGAATGAGATCATTCCAAGATCCCTGCCTACACGGAATGACATAGACAAGTACCATCCTTGATTGCTCCTTACGTAGATTGATCCAGACGATGGCGTTTCTGACTTCTGTTTGAGAAGTATCCGGTTCGAACCTCAGCCAAGAGTGACATTGTTCATAGCTTTTCGTAGTCACCACAGGCAAATACCGGAATTGTATATAAAATCGGATCAAGACCGCTTCCTTCCACATTTCTTCCAGTTCATCATTCACTTATCAATGTATCATTGAAGGTATTTAACAGGGGTGACCACAGTGCGGCTCGCGTACTTCACTCGTGTGCCTGGCGCAAGTTACCTGTAAGGAAAGTGGTATTCGGGTAGCTTTCTGACGGTGGACGGCGTTCTGAAATATTTTCTAGAGAAAGGAGACTCAGAACTTACAGAAAGTAGCCTTTTATATTTCGATCAACAGACATAAAAAGCCTTTAAACGAATAAAAACAGTACACTTTATTAAGCTATGTCTTTTGCCAAGAGGAACTTACTGAGCTGTATTCATCACCAAATATTATTCGGGTAATCAAATCGAGAAGAATGAGGTGGGCGCGGCATGTGGCACGTATGGGGGAGAAGAGCGGTGCGTACAGGATTTTGGTGGGGAGACCTGAGAAAAGGCGACCACTAGAGAGACCCAGGCGTAGATGGGAGAATAATATAAAAATGGATCTTCAAGAAGTGGGATGGGGGCATGGACTGGATTGAGCTGGCTCAGGATAGGGACAGGTGGCGGGCTGTTGTGAATGCGGTAATGAACCTCCGGTTTCCATAAAATGCGGGGAATTTCTTCACTAGCTGAGAAACTGTTAGCTTCTCAAGAAGGCCTCTGCTCCGTGGAGTTAGTTAGTTAGTTAGTTAGTTAGTTCGTTCGTTCGTTCGTTCGTTAGTTAGTTAGTTAGTTAGTTAGTTAGTTAGTTAGTTAGTTAGTTAGTTAGTTAGTTAGTTAGTTCGTTCGTTCGTTAGTTAGTTAGTTATGGCTTTTGCCAAAGTTGCCTCATAAAGCGCGGTTTCCGAAGGTCGTCTAGTTCGCCACCCCTGCTATATACACTGAGATATTGATATGTCGTTAAATACAAGTAAATCATATATAAAATGTGAGTATACAGTTTTAGAGCATAGTGACAATATCCTTTCTCAGGTTAAATATGTGCGGAAGCGTGGACATTTTTATTTGCCCGGTGCGTACGATTGTGCGTGAACAAAAAGTGCATTCGGTAGGGGGAAACAAATTTGAATTCCGATGAACTGGCATTATTATGTTGTGGTAGAATTACAATAACTAAATGTGTTTGGAAATATGTATGGGATGCTTTGTGATATCGCATATAACACGAATTTTGATATTGGATGAATCAAAAATTATCAAGTTGAACGTTAGGACAAAAGTAGCTTATGACAATAAACAATAGGAATAGTAAATTATTTTATTGTGAGGAAAAAATTGTTTAACCACAAGGTGAAATTGATAAAATTAGGGAACGTTGTAATTCGCACTGTCACTGGAATCAGTCAGTTGAAAATTGCTGACTTTTATATCAGTACAATTATAAAAAAAATGGAATTATGCCTGTTTTTCTGTGTGGCTGTGAAACTTTGTTTTCGTATTTGGCTAACACTGGCCGAGGGTGCTGAGGAGAATGTGTGGATCTAAAGAGGAAGAAGTAACGGGAGGGGGGAGATATATACGTAATGAGGTGTTTTTAAAATATCTTCTTCTTCGTCTTTTTCGGCTTCTTCTTCTTCGTCTTCATCATCTTCTTCTTCGTCTTCTTCTTCTTCTTCTTCTTCGTCTTCGTCTTCTTCTTCGCCTTCTTCTTATTCTTCTTCGTCTTCCTCTTCTTCGTCTTCCCCTTCTTCTTCGTCTTCCTCTTCTTCGTCTTCCTCTTCTTCTTCTTCGTCTTCCTCTTCCCCTTCTTCCTCTTCTTCTTCGTCTTCCTCTTCCCCTTCTTCCTCTTCTTCGTCTTCCTCTTCTTCTTCTTCGTCTTCCTCTTCCCCTTCTTCCTCTTCTTCGTCTTCCTCTTCTTCTTCTTCGTCTTCCTCTTCCCCTTCTTCCTCTTCTTCTTCGTCTTCCTCCTCCCTTCTTCCTCTTCTTCGTCTTCCTCTTCCCCTTCTTCCTCTTCTTCTTCGTCTTCCTCTTCTTCTTCGTCTTCTTCGTCTTCTTCCTCTTCTTCTTCTTCTTCTTCTTCGTCTTCTTCTATGGCACGACAGCCCGACATCGGGCCTCGGCCTCCTGCAGATAGCCTTTCCATACTTGTCTGTCCATCACTTCTCATTTCCAGTTCCTTATACCCAGCATCTTCCTACAGTTAATTCTTCTTTTAATTTCAGTGTTCTGACATGCGTTGCACCAAAGTCGTGTTCCACATTCCTCTCCCCATATCTCTCCCTTCCAAGCCTTATCGTCAGATCTCGAGACATCTAAAGTTTTAGGGGGAGAATTTGTCAGCCCCACGCCCAAACCCCAACCTGGAGGACCAGTGTATCCCTTTTTGTCTGGGTCATCACCTTTGACCTGTCTCGCTTGGGAGGCCCTACCAGTAGCTAAGCTACCGCCGGCATAGCTCTGAGGATCCTCAAAATTTGTTCTATTCGCCAACTATTATTAGGGTAATCAAGGATGATGAGATGGGTGGAGCGTATGGCAAATATGGGGGTGAAGAGACGTGCATACAGGGCTTTGGTGGGGAGAACCCGACGGAAAAAGACAAGTGGGAAGACTTAATGCGAATGGGGTGGTGACATTAAACGGATTCTAGAAAAACAATATGAGAAGGATAGCTCGGGATACCGGACAGTGACTGGCTTTTGTGTGCACGGTAACGAACGTTAGAGTTCCTTGAAGTGCTAGAAATTTAGTGACTACCGAAGGAACTGTCAGCTTCCAAACAAGGACTGTGTCCCATATTGTTAGAGCCAAGGTGTGGCGGTAGTGCTTGTAGCAAGTCACTGCGCAACAAATCCGACCGTCTGGTATATGACTCAGCGTCACTGGGAACAGCTGAACAGTGACGCTGCGTCATATATCAAGAGAACGAATTGCTCAACGACACCGCCGTGAAATCAGGGTTAGGAGCAAGAGTGTTTTCGGTTCTAACGAAACGTCCAGACCATCTGTGGGGCTCACTCAGCCACTTATTTAATAAGTACGGGGTTCTTTCCCGGGATTAAAGCGGCCGGGACTGTGATGTTGGCGACTCAACTCGATCTAGCGCCGTACTTTTTCTTAACTGGAGATAGACTTCTACTCTACCTCTGCGCCTTCACGGCGTGAACAGGGACAACTATACGTTTTACCTTTTTATTTAACCTTTTAAAGCCTAGCGGTAACTTTACATACGACCAGGTTTAACATTAAAAAATCCTACATGGTGCCCACAGTGCGTTTATGTGTTTTGTACGGATCTCAGAACAAACAGCAACTTTTGCCTTATAAAGCATTAAGAGATTGGTTTTTATAACCGAAGTGGAGAGTGTTTACAGCGCGGTACGGACTGAGACCTTATATAAAACAGATTACTTTCCGTCTTTAAAGGGTTAATGACAATGACACTGACAATATCTGAGACTGTGTAATGTAAAATGCACGGTGCGTGAAAAATGATGGCTAAGAGCATGGCAGGGAGTGTTCCAGCCTGTAGCCTATAGCCTATGTGTGCTTCTTCACGTTAACCTCCTCCGTCTTATTTGTTTACTGTGTCTCTTGTTGTGCTTTAAGGGGTTAAGTGACGTCACTAGTTCGTTTGGTTCAGAGAGCTTACGAATTTTACATCCGTCAGTTTCATGTTTGTGTCATGTACAGTGTCAAGGTTAATGGATCTGGTTAATGAATTTTGAACATCGAAAATTGGAAGATGTCACGCATCTTTGGTTTCAGCCCTGGCACTGACAGGGTATCGATTGCAAGGGTGCAGGGCACAGTTAACACTTACACAACTAACTCATACGAGTGTTGGGATGCAGTTAAACTGCTTACACAGAATTATTTCTAAGGTAAATAAATGAAGTCTAAGGCTTAACACGTAACATATTTCCCGCCTCATAAGGCGACATAAGTAAAAAGACGCGCCCTATAATTATGTCTTTTCTTTTTCGGATTTAATAACATACTTATGTAACAATTCATCAGGCACAGGGTGAATTTTTGAGGATTTTTTTCGGGGGGAGGGGATGCGTCTTATGAGGTGGAAAATACAGAACATTTTAGTCTGTGGCCGGATTCAGACAGTTACGTGCCGGCCGTCTCACAGGGGAAACCCGGCTTCAAATCTCGGGCCAATTAGTGTAGTACTTGGGGTGGACAAAGTGTTACTGGGATTGTTTTTTTCGCCGAGTATTTCGGTTTTCGCGCGTCAGAAAAGTTCCACTAGTACTCCGTACTCGTTCTCTTCTGTCACGTACATTATATAACATCCGCACTTGACAGCCTCTTTAACTTTTTAAAGCCTAGCGGTAACTTTACGTACGACCAGGTTTAACATTAAAAAATTCTGCGTGGTGCCCACACAGTGTATTTATGTGTTTTGTACGGATCTCAGAACAAACAGCAACTTTTGCCTTATAAAACATTAAGAGACTGGTTTTTATAACCGAAGTGGAGAGTGTTTACGGCGCGGTACGCACTGAGTCCTTATATAAAACACATACGCTTCGTCTTTAAAGGGTTAAATAACACACTCAGAAACACAGAAATGTTTTGAAAGTGACGACGTTTTTTCTTGTACAAATTATTTTTTCCTTCGTTCGGTAACGTATAGCAGGATTACATCCACAAGGCACCCGTCATTTTGCATGACAATCTTCAGTGTGAGTCTCAAAACCCTTACGGCTCTCCTACCTCAGTCACATGATTGCAGCTCCTGTGTAAGCAGACGAATACGGGCACCTCCACCGCTTTGGCTGCAGAAACACACTGACCTACCCTCACACGACTTCGCGCACTCTTAGCTTGTGAAATCGGCCTAGGCTCTCTGAAGTTACCTGCGCATGAAGCTGGAGACTTTCTGAAATTAACCCTGCTATACAGTGTTACAGCCTTATAATTAACCGACCGAGCACACTTCTCGCAGACAATTCGGTCCAGTCTTTTGGCTTCCCATTTGCTACCTAAGAATATAAAGATTAAAATACGCAGAAATATAAATCTTCCGGTCGCAGTGTGTCGATGTGAAAATCGTTCCCTGACATTAACCCTTTAAAGACGAAGCGTATCTGTTTTATATAAGGACTCAGTGCGTACCGCGCTGTAAACACTCTCCACTTCGGTTATAANGTGTGACTTTCATGTTGGTTTTGGTTTCAGAGTCTATTCTTTAGCGGCAAACGAAGGAAAGGAAATTGTTGGCAGAGACGATGTTAACAGGTTAATTAACTCTTTAAAGACGAAGCGTATCTGTTTTATATAAGGACTCAGTGCGTACCGCGCTGTAAACACTCTCCACTTCGGTTATAAAAACCAGTCTCTTAATGTTTTATAAGGCAAAAGTTGCTGTTTGTTCTGAGATCCGTACAAAACACATAAACGCAATGTGGGCACCACGTAGAATTTTTGAATGCTAAACCTGGTGGTACGTAAAGTTACCGCTAGGCTTTAAAAGGCTAAAAGGAGGACACAGGCTGAAAGTGTTCGCGGGTAGAGTACTGAGGACGATATGCGGGGCATACGACGCAGGAAGTGATACACTGTAGATTGTAGAGTACAGTGTAGACGGTAGATTTGTGGGCTCTGACACCATCTAGTCGTCCAAGTGGATTGCAACGTTTGAGAGGAATATACTGCCCCCATCTCCCGAACGAGCGAATGTCGTGGTTTATGCAAGGCAATTGCACTGAAGGTAGGCCCCTGGGAAAGGCGCATAGGAATGACTTTGCTGCATCCGAGTACGTAAATTAAAACGTATGTGCCGTTTTGTACATTCAGGTGCAACGTTGCTTTCTGTTTAAATGTGTTCAAAATATACCACGTGTTGGTGAGTGTAGCAGGTTTTTCTTTGTAGTGCTGTGTGAATCAGCAAGCTAATTGCTGGTAATTAGAAACACATAACGGATGCGTCATCCAAGAAGTATGCCTGCCAGTTACGTGAGGTTTCTTCAGCTGTACAAATCGCTTGACAAGGCTTGTGGCACAAATATTATTGTTCCGAGTTGTTAAACGTGAGACACACACACACAGACGATGGTGTCACATGAATACCGGTGACTAATGGTTATTTCACCACGTAGTAACAGACAAGTGCTGTGGTGATGTGTATTGAGGCGCGGCGGAAGTCATGGTCGCTAAAGGTGTCATAACCAACAGTCAGCGTAAGTCGTACAGTATTCTCAAAACACGACTCTTTTCGTTTCATAAAGGTCAAGGTCTTTCTGTCCACTCTATGAAGGCATATAGGGGAAGTAGCGGTAGAGCTCCACTCATTCTTAACCTCGGCACAAGATGTGCGTGAGTGATCAAATTCCTGCCCCGGCCTCTTTGCGCCAGGGAAAGAATCCTGGTGGGCCCCGCAGCCGGTGTGGTGGTTTTGGAGAAAAGAAAAATATTTTGTCTGGTGTGTCTTCATATTGTGATAATACTAATGAAAAAAGTAATCTTTATTTCTCTCCAAGTCCTGAATTTTTCATTCTCATGTAGCGAGTAACCGTCAGAAAAGACGCCGGTACGCCGTACCATTGCGTACCGTCACAAAGAAGGATCGTGTGTACGGACGAGTGTATATGGTTCAATTTCTGTCGTTTCCCTGGCCACGTGTAGGGGGTCGTTCTTGTGATTGTGGACACGTACGCTAGGTGGCAGTGAGTGCCGGCAGAATTTGTGTTGCTGGAGCAGTCTCGACCTGCGTCGATAGCTCTGTGATGTAGCATTGTTTGTTGCTCGGAACTGCCTTTTAAGAAGCTACATGTTCAGGAAAACTGTGGCTTCAGAGTATTGTAGGACTGTGGGAAGGAGCTGCGCATATTTTACATTTAAAATTTTGTTCTTCTTGTAGGTAAAAAACAAAGGTCAAATAAAATACTAAATGTACGTTAGACTACGAAAAATGTCGAAGATGATGTATACAGTGCAAAAATCCTGGGTGTCACGTGGCCCAGGCGACTGAGTTTTGTAGAGTAACGCTTAACACCTGTTGGTCCTCCGTATGCAACTTTCTTCATGTCACCCTTCTGGCACCTACAATTTTCACATTGCTCCTCGATTTGTAGAAAATTTGTGCACCGTTGCCTGGACTAATAGGCCTACGAAGACAGTTTATGATCAACCATGTATGTCATTGTGTTCTCACGCCGTTTTCATGCAAACATATTTTTCACATATTTCCACGGGTGCCAGCTGTGTTCAAAACTGTATGACCATCAGGATGAAGCTGTAATTTAATTGACTGTCGTAATGGAGAAAAAAATGAGATGAAGGTGATAAAGGGACAGACGAAAGGATGAAAGAAGGGGATGAAGGATGAAGATACGAAATAAATGATTCTCCATTGAATGTCAACGGAGCTTTTCCGCTAATATTCGATGAATGCATGGAGTGTGGTTGACTTGGGAACACTCGTGGCGTATGGAATGTGGGCTGACGTGCTTCAACTGATAGCTGAGCCCAAACGATGTGATGCATTCAAGAAGCCAAGAACAATGTGGGGTGGGAGAGGGGGGGGTGGGGAAGGAAGTCGGGCCATGCCAAGGCGAAGGCTGCGTCCTATTTGCCCTTTGTCCGGCGGAATGCCGATACGAAGACAAGCCTTGCGTTATGTGTCGCCTGCTTCTAGTGACCGAACAAGCGCTGCCACTGTCTTGCGCCCATTCCCACTTTCTTCCTCCTCAAGCCTCACTAATGCAACAACTGTCAGTGTAGTGACTAGGCTGCGGACTAAACTGTCTGGAGTTCAATCCCCGACAATCGCAAGGGATTTTCTGCTCTCCAAAATCGTGCATACTGACACTGGAGGCCATCCAGCCTTCTAGTTAACCTTTTAAAGAAGAAGCGTATGTGTTTTATATAAGGACTCAGTGCGTACCGCGCTGCAAACACTCTCCACTTCGGTTATAAAAACCAGTCTCTTAATGTTTTATAAGGCAAAAGTTGCTGTTTGTTCCGAGATCCGTACAAAACACATAAACGCAATGTGGGCACCACGTAGAATTTTTTAATGTTAAACCTGGTGGTATGTAAAGTTACCGCGAGGCTTTGAAAGGTTAGTGGGAACCAGGGGCTCTTTACCTGGTTGTAAAGGGGCCGGTGCCTGAAATTGTCCATTCACCCCCATCTAATGGCTTCATGGAGTGGAAAATGAAAACTTACCTTTATCCAACTCAACGATAGTTTCTGCTGCGAATCTGTCAGATGGATTACCAGTGACATACACGAGACAGTCTCTTCGCCCGTTATGATATTTAAATATTAGCAACAAAATTTCGAGGATTTAATTTGCGAAAATATTCTGCATATTCTAGTAAGAACGTTTATATTATATTCCGTATTTTGTGAACAAGGCAATGAACCGTCTAGCTCCATAAAGGGCATGCAGTTACTTGAGTATTTGATGGGTTACTAAATTTTAGAGCAGAATTGTATGCCATGGTGCTAGTTACATTCTATTACATAGGTTGAAACACTCTCTACATTTCTGAGATAAATGTCGCCCATTTTATTATTAAATATTGATTTCTGAATAAATTTAGCCAGATTATAAAGCATTTAAAATTTTTTTAAATGTTTGACGGTTGACAAATAATAACGATTTAGTATTAGGCGTAAATGTAATTGTTGCTCGTAATTTCCGTTAAAACGCATAGAGAGTTCTTCAGAAACTCTTAACTTTCAGTATTAACCTAATGCCTATACCAACTGAGCTCTCTGAATGTGTCACTCAATTACTGATGTCCCGTGACAAGAACAAATGGATCTGCTCACAAAATTGCGTATAATTGGTTTTGTGTTCTCTGGGAACTTCATGGCTTGATAGTGAGGGAAGACTGCAATATGATGCTGAGAAATGGGGATCTAGTCACGTGATGTCCTTGTTAAGAAATCCCCTTCAGTGGCGTGCAATAAAGACGTTAGACAAATGCCTGCTAAATGTAATATGAAATTACTATTACGAAGGCCTTTGAAATATGGATGGGAAATTGTTACTTTTATGATCACACCCGCTCAGACTGCACGTAATTACTGCTACGTGATGAAGCTTACACTTCACAGCGCTAACGGAACACTTTTGATGTCACAGTTTCACCGAATAAATGTGCTGTGAACTTCAACACTTTTGGAACATGTATATACGTTCATACACACAGAGTTTACAGCTCAAAGCAAAACCCACTCACAGAATTTAAAACCCTGCTCCCGGCTGCAACGCTGCATAGCAACCAATATACATATGTGTGTGTGTGTGTGTGTGTGTGTGTGTGTGTGTGACTATATTTCTCGCCTCCTAAGACCTTGGAATTAAGAAGGTATTTTAGCAGATTAAATAGCCCTTGACCTTACGGTGTTAAATTGCAGGTTGATTTTTGGGGACTTTTTCAGGAAAGAAATGCAGTTGTCTGGACTGCTTGACCTAGAAGGTGGGACGGATGAGCTGTCCCGAAACGTCGGTAAACAACTACCAACCCAGAAGAGCGAAGAAACCGAAAAGCAGCGCTGCTACTTAAAGGTAAGCTGCAATTCCCTCCCCCCCCTCCAACGTAAAGGTGGATATTGCAATACCGACTCAACTTACCTTACGCCATCGCTTACTATCATCGTCTGCTCTTCTTTGCAAATACTTGCTGACATCAGCATACAATAGTGTGAGGCTTACTGCATGGATAATTATCAGACGCTCAGTATATTTTTAACGTGGACTTATATTTACATAAAAATCGTGGGTTAGTGGAACCGCAATTCGGAATATTTCTGTAAGAGGACTAGTGTTTGTGTAGAGGTCTTACGGTATGTGGGTGCCACACCCGTGAGGTTGTGCGGTGTTGTAACAAAGAGGACCAAGTTGTGAGTGACATATCTGTGTATGTTTGCACGCGAATTGTACGTATGTGGGAGTACAGCTTGTCGCATTGCTTCCTCCAGATGTTTCTCGTCATGTCCACCATTTATCAAAAGTCTGTCGTCGATGAATCATTAACTGTCTTTCTATTTTTGTCTTTCTTTGTCATTCCCTCTAGTTCTCCTCATCCATTACGAATGGCGTTTTGTTTTCGGTTATAAGATAGAACTTTAATGCTGTGTAAAAGAAAGAGAAAGCAATCCCATTGCAGGCTTGGACAGGCTCTGAGGTCTCCAGGGGGTGGTAAGGTTGTCAGCCATACGCATCGGCCAAATTAACCCCCCAGGAAATATCCCTGGTAATCGTTTGTGTTGGACGCTGCGCCGACCTCAGGGCCATAGTGCCAATTAGGTCAATAAAAAATTCCAGTGACCCCCATCGGGAACAATAGAACCCACGACCTTCCGGTTTGTAGCGCAGTGCCTCAACCAACTGCGCCACCGCGTGACCCAATGCTATGTACGCTGGACAAAACAGTAGTACGTGAATCTAGCGCCCGCCTGTGTTCTTTGTGGATAAGAACTAAACTTAGACGAATTTGATGTTGTTACTAATCCGAGTAGTGACGGATCTTGTAAGCCATTTATTGTAATTTTTATTTATCGTAATTTAACCCTTTAAAGAAGAAGCTATCTGTTTTATATAAGGACTCAGTGCGTACCGCGCAGTAAACACTCTCCACTTCGGTTATAAAAACCAGTCTCTTAACGTTTTATAAGGCAAAAGTTGCTGTTTGTTCTGAGATCCGTACAAAACACATAAACGCAATGTGGGCACCATGTAGAATTTTTTAATGTTAAACCTGGTGGCACGTAAAGTTACCGCTAGGCTTTAAGAGGTTAAGATACATATCTCGGGCTTCCCATGTACTGATCACAGATCACAGGATTAACCATATATAAGTCTAGGATAAAAAATTTTGTCATGACACAGGCTTAGGGCAAAAATAATTTCAAAATAACATTTGTAACCTCCCTATGAAATATTCACCTCGGTGGTCCGGGCTAAATCTCAGGCGTCAGTCGATGTGGTATTTGTGGTGGACAGAGTGACTGTGGTGTAGGTTTCTGTGCGAGGACGTCGGTTTTCCACTGTCACTATCATTCCACTAGTGCTCCATACTCATTCATCACCGACGCTGTAATATCTTAGCAGTTGACAGGGTCGTTACGTAACACCTAATACGTAGTAATAGCGGTTATACACTTAACTGCTTGTTATAAAAAAAAGTAAAATTTTGCATATTTTCTGATAAATTCAATTTTAGCTGTAAGATAATGGGTTAAGCTGTTGTACAGTAATGTAGAG
This sequence comes from Coptotermes formosanus, assembly GCA_013340265.1. Taxonomy (NCBI): domain Eukaryota; kingdom Metazoa; phylum Arthropoda; class Insecta; order Blattodea; family Rhinotermitidae; genus Coptotermes; species Coptotermes formosanus. Next base: position 637,517 of record BLKM01001275.1, read on the forward strand.
TATAAAGTCGTTGTACGCATAGAACATAAATTGAAAGTACATATATATAACGCGAACACAGGCAAAACCTGTTGCTAGACAGCCGTATGATATCAATAATAGCAAGAGGGTAGATAAAGCGGAGTGTCATTACAGAGTTTATTCCATGGGGGTATAAATGAAACAAAAGAGGGTCTTGGAATGAACACGACAGAGTACTTCTGCATCTCGGAGTCTATCATAATGGATCATATGGGGAGAAATATCGGAGGGGAAAGAGGAGTGTATGATGAAGAGGGTGGAGGGGAACTTAAGGGGTAAGAACATAAAAAATTTATGATTGAGTGGCTTGATGCAATAATGTACTACAGATTCTTGTATATGACACTGTCATTTGGTAGATAGATAAAAACGTTTCGGAGGAACCTGATACCTCCATTAACCTTTTAAAGCCTAGCGGTAACTTTACGTACCACCAAGTTTAACATTAAAAAATTCTGCGTGGTGCCTACATTGCGTTTATGTGTTTTGTACGGATCTCAGAACAAACAGCAACTTTTGCCTTATAAAACATTAAGAGACTGGTTATTATAACCGAAGTGGAGAGTGTTTACAGCGCGGTACGCACTGAGTCCTTATATAAAACAGATACGCTTCGTCTTTAAAGGGTTAAAAGATGAATATTTTATTCTCTAAATGAATAAGGAACTTCGGCCGAAACGTCGGAATATATTTAGCGACCTACACTGCGTCGAATTCTAGACGCGTGGCCTACTGTAAGTTTAAAGGGAAGGCAGTTATACTGAGATCAGGGAAAGAAGTCCCATGGATCACCCCCTCCAGGCGTCTAGTTACTCTGTTTACACAGATGTCGGTAGTGATAAACACGTGATTAGTTTTCATAGCGACGAGCGTTTTGGTCTGGTTGACTTAAGCCAGAGGGGGCCGGAGACTAGCAGAACAGTGGGCAGAAGGAGAAATGCGTTGGGCAGTATCCTGATGTCATTTAAAAACAAGAGCTTATTAATAAAATTCTTTTTCTTCCTCACAGAGAACACAATATTTCTGCCTCACAGAAACTAACCTGTTAACGATTCTCTTTAGAGAAACAACCGCTTCTAATTCTGAGAATTATGCGATGTGAATAAATATTGGTAGATTGTGTATGCAAAAATAGAGTTCCCTAATGTGGAAGTTGTGATACGTATAAGAACCAGTGTGCTTTAAAGGTTTCAGGGATCGTCAGCAGTACGACAGGCGAAACAATGAAATGTAAACTGAGCTGTGCACATACTGACGGTTCGACACGGTGAAGAGTTGGACTTTTTCCAGCACGCACGGGAAAGCTTTGCACATAATGTGAACAGGGTATTTACAATCTATTATCACGCTATCATCATCGGCTAAACGGTTCATTAATTTTCGGTATTACATTTAGCGTTCGATCGCTCCGCATTCATCAAACAAGTGTTGAGGGTGAAGTGCTGTCCAGTAAATTTGTTTTTCAACAAATCCTCAGATACATAGGCCTACTCAAAAATCCCGTAAGCTCGTAGCAAATAAATAGAAAAATTTTTGATACGACAATAGGCTCTTGAAGATATATCACGTTTTAAACCACCCGTTGTAAAAATGTACAATGAATGAAGAAAACTAAAGATTAATAGCATTAGTCAATATGCGGAACAGTTATGGTAAACGTACCTGGTTTTGTGGTATAGGCTACAGGTTGTCTCAAAGTAATCACGCAGTACATTTTATTTTTCCGTTGGCGCAACAGCCGCCAGTGGGCAAGGGCCTCCTCATTATCGACGCTTCGCGATCACACTCAGACACACCACACTCGGTAGGACACCCCTGGACGAGTGATCGACCCGATGCAGAGACCTCTACGTGACAACGTACAACACTCACAAGAGACAGACATCCATGCTACCGGGCGAGATTCGAACCCGCAATCCCAGCAAACGAACGGCCGCAGACCCACATGTTAGATGGCGCAGCCGCTGGGATCGGCAATTGAGAGGACTGCTAAAACATTTTGGTAGTCGGTAAAGTGACTAGGCTATGTGCTGGGAGATCCGGGGTTCGAATTCTGGCAGCGGCAAGAGGGTTATCTCTTCTCAGAAATGCCCAGAACGACCGTGGGGCTCACTCAGTGTCCTATCAAGTGGGTATCGGGAGTAAAGTGGCAGTGGCACAGTGCTGACCACTCAGCTACAACTGCCATCAAACTGCTGTACATTTTATTTATCTGAGTGTCAATAAAGCGTCTATTTTTCTGTAGGAAAAGAGAATCGAGTGACGTTCCGTAAAGAGAGCCTCAATCTGTGTGCTCAGTTTTGAGGCTGAATGTTAGTTGGGTGCGGGTTGAATCCAGATTGCTCAAGTTCAACCGTTGTACGGCGAGCGTCAGTGCCACATCATACTATACGGACGGATAACGAAGGGTGTATAGCAATCGTCGTTATGTATGGGGGGTGGGGGGAAGGGGGGGGTGCAGCCGAAAGGGAATCATTTGTCACAAATCTGAAGGGAGGTTCGTCACAGTGGATGTTTGCTGTGCGGAAAGAATGGGGTAGCACACGGCATGAAATGACGTGTGGTTTTATTTTAATGGTGGGATGCCATGCAGATGTGGCAAGTCTGCACTTCAAAATATACAAAGTTCATGACCCTACTTATGTGATCGCTGAAGAAGGACGACAGATGATGCTCTGCTTATGTATTTAGTTTTCGTTGAGTTGGTAGTAGAGTAATAAAGAAGATGGCGAAAAGTAGCTTGTGTGTGTGTGTGTGTGTGTGTGTGTGTGTGTGTATTAGAAGGGCCCCAATATGATCTGCTGTCCCACAATCGCTGTCTATTCCGGGGGGGAAATGCCTTGAATAACAGAAAATTAACATAAAGGAGAAGATGGGGTTGATCACAAATTTGATGTTGATGACGATGATACAGGGTCATCGAATCTCCCAAAGTACCATAAATACGAAAAGTAGCAATATTTACATTATAGTGGCTAAGCAAACGTCATTCAGTAACCGATAGAGAAAGTGTCTGGGGCCCACAAAACCTCCTATCGCCGGCACCGCGAAATATTTCCTGGAGGAAAACAGCCGAAGCTTGAAGACAATTACATGAAGTACAGACGTTAAGAATGAGTGGAGTTACTCCTGCATCCGCTCGTGTGCCTTCATGGCCTGCAAACAACTTGACTTTTAGCTTTACTTTTGAATATTATCCTTGTATCTTACGGCAGAGGCCTTGTGAAATGTTGCGTAACGTCGTTAGTCTTTACGGTAAGGACTTGTTAGCACCTCGCCCAACATCTAAGCTGGAAGACCACCCATTGTTGGCTGCCCGCGAATACTTAGTATATTCGCAGCTACCCTCCATAACTGGAGGTCGTTCCTCCATCCGCAACCTGAGGACGCGCCATGCCGTGGGGAAAGGGATTCACTTATCATAGATAGAGACCATTTCGAAGATCTAGGCGTAGATGGGAGGATAATATTAAAATGGATATTCAAACAGTAGGGTGGGTAGGCATGGACTGGATTGCTGTGGCTCAGGTTAGAGACAGGTGGCGGCCGTTTGTGAGTGTAGTAATGAGCCTTGGGGTTCCATAAAATGCAGGGAATGTCTGGAGAAGCTGAGGACCTGTTAGCTTCACAGGAAGGACTTTGCTCTGTGGAGTTGGTTATTATACAAAGACCCGTCTGCGTACGATATTTCGAAAGTATTAAATTAAGCACTCATTGTAGTGTTTTAATGAATTAGTTTGAAATATTTTTCTATTCATATACTTCTAACATGGTCAAGCTGTAACCCCAAAAACAGTACTTTATGTACCACCAGGTTTAACTTTCAGAAATTCTATGTTGTGCCCACACAATGTATATTATGTGTTATGTATGGGTCTCAGAAAAGACAGTAATTATTTCCCTATGCAGCATCATTTGATTGCTTTTGTAGTGTGCAGCCCGTTGTGATATTGGAATAAGAATGTAATAAATACCGTCTTCGCAGCTTGTTTGTTGTTTATTAAAAACTAAATGGCTGCATGTAGGCATCTGGTTTTTAATAAACGTCAAACGAGGTGTGAAAACGGTATTTATTATATTTGTATATCAGTTGATTGGTTTATAACCGAGGCGAAGTATGTCTAGTGCGCGGTACGAACTGAATTTTTACATATAATTCGGGTTGATTTTAGTCTTGAAAGGGTTAATTTTGAGATGTTAACTGCAGTGTGAGTTACAGGCAGCAATTGGATGAGGGCTGTGCAATTAGTTGCGCGAGACAAATGTTAGTGACGTAGCTACAGATTCTGCGCAGTTCAACTCACGTCTCGCCGAAGGGTATGTAGGACCCGCGACAAATAAATCTGCCTGAACCCAGAATAAATAAAACTGAACATCCCCACTCCGTCTATGCCATTTCCAATCACCATTGCTGCTACACAGTCAGCCTACTCGCTGCCGCTGTTCTCTTAACATTACTCAGCCTGAAATTTTCTCCGCCTCCTCATCTTTCCACGTAGACGTGGCAACTCTGTTCTGAAAGACTGCGCTGTGCCGGTTACCGCCCACTATGGGGCAGTTGCCAAATTTAGAGAAACACTGAGGAAGCTGCATGCTACGTATAAATGAATTACCACTCTGAAGACTATAGAGAGAGACAGAGAGAGAGAGACGGACAGGCACAACAACTATATCCCTCCCTGTTTGCAAAAAACAACTCCTTCCTCGAATACAGACATTTGTGCAAATGTATTTTACTAGATTTCAGTGGCATCGTATCGTATGGGTATTGTTTGTGTTTTTTTAGGGTAGCTAATAGTTTTTTTCATGTCCTGTCGCTTGCCGCTCATTTCAGATTTCTCACGCGCATGTGCGGTAAATATATTCTGTGCTTTTTCTGTTATGTAAAGTGCCAGAAGAACACGTATTATGATTTTTTAAAACCAGAGACAAGCCCTTATGTCACTGATTGTGTAACCAACTAGATAAAGAAATAGATTACGTATGTCAGTAACGTTTCTTTGAAATAATCTCTTGTTTGCTGTAGATAAAGAAATATTTTTCAACTGACGTTATTGATTAGTTCGCGTTTTTTAGGTTTACATTCGACTTGGAATTAAACCAGCGACTTTGAAGATTGGCAAGAATAAGAATTACAGGATGGGTATCCATGTATCAACGTACTCATATTTTTTGTAGACAATTATCGGATTGTGGAATATTTGCAATATTATTTTATTGCATTATCATATTTCAGGTCTACAGGTTTCTTTCAAGCCTCACCCACGTCCAACCAGATCCATTTAAGTCTCCCAACATATATCCGTCCTCGAGGTCTCTGTTTTATTTCTCTACAATTTTTTTCCCCCTCACATTACGTTCCACATTTATTACTACTGTTGAACTCGGTTATAACGTCATGAAAGGGACTGAATATTTTGTGTTGCTATAAACGAGTGTTGTTATAACCGAGCAGTATAAGTTTGTGATTAACAGTGAGGAATGAATTGGTACCACAGAATATCTGACGTTATAGACGACGTGTCGCCTAAACCGATATCGTTATAACCGGGTTTGACTGTATTTTCATTTACTCTTCTGCTACTCCCAAATTGTTCCTGTACTTTGTTTGGATTACTATAAACCCCATGTCAACAAATTTGGCATACTTGTATTTTTTCCCATAATGCACTGTACATATTTTGGCATGTTTCGATGAAGCTGTTCTTTTTGTGCATAATGCAAAATAATTCTACAGAACAGAGTCGTTCTTGAGAAGCTGAAGGCGAGTATGTCCTCATTTAGTCAAGAAATTCCCCGCATTTTATCTAACCCAACGGTTTATTGCCATGTTTGTAAGATATATTTTAATATTATCCTCCAATCTACGCCTTCGTCTTCAAATCGGTCACTTCTTCTGGTATCCACACCAATCCCCTTGTGCGTGCCAAATGATGCATCATCAGAAATATTTTTAAAAGGAAGATTACCTTACGTCACAAGACATTGAATTTAAAACTGTCACCCGAAAGTTCTGGTCGAGTAGAAGAAACTGCTGCCTTCAATTTGCGGGGCTTGGCTTTCGTATCTGAGCTCGGTAACAACCGCTGCCTTCCAAATCCTTTCCAATTTACTATTTAGTAATCATTCGACGTTACGTGGGTTGAGTTTACGACGTCACTAAGTGAAGAATATACGTACTATGTATGTATGTATGTATGTATGTATGTATGTATGTATGTATGTATGTATGTATGTATGTATGTATGTATGTATATATGTATATATGTATGTATGTGTGTATGTATGTATGTATGTGTGTATGTATGTATGTATGTATGTATGTATGTATGTAGGTATAATGGGCACATGACATCGTATGACCGGCCGCCGCAATAGTCACGCGCTGCGCCAAGACACCTTTTAACAGCAGCTTTCTATTCTCAGAGCAAACGAAGTATTAATTTCATGTATTTGATTGGTTGTGCTATGAAGTGTTATATACTGGATGCTCAACTGTTTCTTCTGCCTCAGCTTACCTCACAGAGAACACAAACTTGATCAATTATAAAAATTCTTCCTGCCGCCATAGCGTGTGCTTTACCAAAAATACAACCCGTCTTAGTCTCAGTCGTAACCATGACAAGTATTGCGTGACTCACTCACAAATGGTTATTGCACCCAAGTACAGGCGTCCAGCGGTTTTCTAGAATGTAACTTCCCCGACACATCTCTTAACCCTTTAAAGCCTAGCGGTAACTTTACGTACCAACAGGTTTAACATTAAAAAATTCTACGTGGTGCTCACATTGCGTTTATGTGTTTTGCACGGATCTCAGAACAAACAGCAACTTTCGTCTTATAAAACATTAAGAGACTGGTTTTTATAACCGAAGTGGAAAGTGTTTACAGCGCGGTACGCACTGAGTCCCTATATAAAACAGATACGCTTCGTCTTTAAAGGGTTAAATACTGAACGCAAAACTGATGTCATATGACAACACAGTCTGCTGAACGAATGATTCCATTTCCCCCTTCGTGCCCCTTCTTTGCATTATAATTGTTACACCCACGTAGGAGTTTCTCTTCTGAGATATGAATTTACACGAGACATATATATTCCTTACTTGGAACTGGAGTAAAGTAGAAGTAGGAACACCAAAGACACACTTCCTGCACGTCGTCGTTTTATCTTTCACCTTTAACGTAATTTGATATAGATATAACAATTAATACGTTCCAAGAATACGCGATTCTGCGTTTGATCTTGGTGCCTCCACGTGCACGTCACAACAGCAGTAAATTAACTGTTTCTTCAGCCAGTATTGCTTATGATTATTGATTTTTCATCTGTTTGCCACTTCATAAAGGAAAGAACACAATACACGGTACGCAACGTCTTATTACGGCAGGAACAAGGGAATAAACTCTAATTTCATGTGGTTATTTTATATTAGAGGTAAACCCTTTTGAAACCCTCAGATTTAGTTAAAATTACGTTTAAAATTTCGGTTTCTATCTCACAGTAAATAAGCCTGCACTTCGCGGGATTAGAAGCTTCCTGCATGGTGTAACTGGGACCTACGCTATTGTGGCATGTTAACGGCGTGCGTTGGTGGTAGTACCGGGAAGTCGGTTACCGGCTGCCAACCTATGCCGGTTAAGATCCCAGAAGAACAAACGCCTCAGACTTGGACATAACCACACAGACGATTCTGTTAATGTTGTATTCTTATAGTGCGAATTACAAAACGTAGTCTACGTAAATACACTTGGTGCAAAATGGGCATATTCCGTTTTGAAATCTTTTGGTAGGGTGAAAGGACGTTAAGTCATGATAGTTTTACCGAAGTCATCATAGCGCGAATCTGAACGGTATTTTATGTTCATTTCTGTAATAAAATGAAGAAGTAACCTTCCTACTTCAGACCATGTATATAACATTTCTTCTTCTTCTTCTTCTTCTTTTTAGAGTTTCACGTTATAAATATTTTGTCATTGTGATGCGTCACTCAAGCACAATCGCGATATGTCCATAAGTACGTGACAAGTTGTTGATAAATCCCTGACAGCGCGCACTGAATTCAACTCCCCACACATCAGTCAGAATATTTTGTGTCTATTGCTCTTTATTTACATCACTGGAAAGAAATATTTCTTACAATAAAACTAACCGCCACCTGCAACCAATCATATTCAGCGCGAAGACCTAGCGGTTGTTTGTTTTTCATACGCTCGTTTGCAACTTCGCGAAAACCTGCTTCGTCGTGTCTGTCTGTCCGTCCACATGGAACAACTCGGCTCCCACTGGACGTGTTTTAATGGAATTTGATATTTGATTTTCTTTTGTCGAAAATCTGTCGAGAAAATTCAAGTTTCTTTAAAATCTGACAAGAATAACGGGTACTTTACGTGAATCTCTATGTACATATATGATAGATAGTATCTCGCTCAGTTGTTCTTAGAATGAGAAATGTTTCAGACAAAAGTTACAGAGGAAATCAAACACATTTTATGTTCAACAACTTTCTTTTTCCGAAAATCGTGCCGTTTATGAGATAATGTGTGGAAAACATGGTAGAGCCAGACAGGCTACAGATGACAATATAATACGGCGCAGAAAAGATGCGATTTGCATGCCGGATGTCTACGGAAAGGCTGCAGACACACACTCATAATATGTAATATTTATTGCTTTTCCAAGGCAACAGCGGTTACGCGAACGCACCTCAGTGTTAGGTTCGTACGTACATCTCCTCTCTTGTTCTCTACTGCAACAAACAATTCGTACCCCATAGATAACAAAGCGCTTTGTACTTTTCGTGTGTACCAAATGAGTGTAGAACAAGGGAAGAATTCCTTCATATTCAGCAGGTGAAACGGTTTCCACGGGAATAAAGGGTACGGGGAGACTGGGTGCTAAAGCCGTATAATGAATTCCAGCACTCGTTACAGGACTCATCACTGAGCGACCAGTAAACGATGAAGCGGCTGGTTAACAACGTAAACACACGTCATACGAAAGTGTCTGTGTGTCGGGGATATAATCAGCGTTATCCTCAGCTTCAACTAAAGAGATTTACGCCTCTTTTTGCACTAGAGACCCATAAATTTATGATGAAAACATAATTTGTAATAAATTAGTTTATGGCTCGTTTATATCTTAACATGAATTTGCTTAAGTTAACTTTATTACAGGAAAAAATTTCTTCGCAACGTACATGTTTTTCTTTTAAAAAGAAATTTCGTAAAAAAAAATACCTAACCTCAATAAAATAACGGACTTTTTGATAATTGAAAATGGGATCGATACATTGTTCCGAAACGTCGGTAACTAACTACCAATCTATGGTGTGTTACATCCCAGAAGAACATTCCTGTTTGACTGCTTAACCCTTGAAAATGGGACCGATATTTTGTACCGAAACGTCGGTAATTAAGCACAAATCTACGCTGTGTAACGTCCCAGAAGAGCAAAGATATAATTTACACCGCGGAGGAAGCCTGAAATCAGGCATAATAAGATTCTGCCTCTCCACACCACAGAAGTTTTATCTCACCTTCTCTTGCTTGTTTGTGATTCTACTTCCGAAATGTAAACGAATTTGTTTCAAGACAAACGAAAGTGTAATACAGTCCTGTAGTCTATAAAACTGATGTCTTATTTGTTACTATTGTAAGTTTTTGCACGGTAAATATGAACAATTTCTAACCCTTTAAATTAATTTTTAACCTTTTAAAGCCCAGCGGTAACTTTACATACGACCAGGTGTAACATTAAAAAATTATACGTGGTGTCCACATTGCGTTTATGTGTTTTGTACGGATCTCAGAACAAACAGCAACTTTTGCCTTATAAAACATTAAGAGATTGGTTTTTATAACCGAAGTGGAGAGTGTTTACAGCGCGGTACGCACTGAGTCCTTATATAAAACACATTACATTCCGTCTTTAAAGGATTAATCTATTTCAACCCCAAATGTAAGAAATTACGTGCGTAATTTAAAACCAGATAAAATTTTAATGTCTATTCATTTTAACACTTCGAAACTTTTTCAGGCTGCAGCCACTTTAGAGACTGAACCGGGAGTCGTACTATGTATAGGTTAACACGTCATATTGTCTGCAGCCAGTGTTAAGTAAATTGCAATGTTGTGCAAGTATCCGCGTAAAAAACATAACAGAAAACGTCAGGCATAAAGCAATCTCATTCGCAGTGTTGACAAGAAATTCTGAAACTGTGCCAAGGACAGAGAAATACAGTGAGGAGGTCTTTTTATGTATCAGAAACACCGCTAGGAGGTCTTTCTAGATATCAGAACCTTCTTGTTTATCGGTAGAGTGATTAATACTGCTTTAGATTATGGTTCTAAGCTCAGATATCTGTGTATGGGCAGTGGCGACTCTGTGCTTGCTCAAGCGGCTAGTCGCCAGCTTCGAAGGGCTGAGATATGTGTTAGCTTCCAGTTCAGGTGGAAAGGGATATTAGGATAGGTCCTTTTCTGTTTATTTCAGCTTCCTCCTGTTAGCATCATGCTGTCAATGCCACATATACAATGCTACATAGACAACCCTTCCATTGGTCTAATTATATACAGTATAACCTGTTACGATATAGCTGAACATTCGCAATGTTTAAGTCCTGATTGAAGTAGTGTTTGCAATATCGACTGAAGCATAGGTGCCTCTCACTGCCATTTAGTGCTGCTATCTGTTAGTCTGTTTGTGACTAATATCGGTACAATCGAATAGCAAACCTTAGTCTTCTATACGCATGCCTGGAAATGGGCTCGTCATATAATGGGATAAAATTTTATTCACGCGTTATTCCACGGCATCTTTCGTGACATTGAAGAACAATTGGTAGTTCCCCTCTCTAGTTATGGTTTACACAGATAACTCTTCAAGTGATCCGTTTGCATATATTACAGTACTAAAGTGATAAAATCAATTTTGATATTGTTTATTGCTTGCAATATATTATATTTTACATAAATTTACGTAAGTTTTAAGTGCTACACCATAGTGATGGAGGTCGACCGCCGAAGCATGTACGAGGGCATATGTATACATGCTTTGTATGTGCAGATGGTTGGTTGTTAATAAAATAGTGATAACATGAACTCAAAATTTCGCTGAATATTCGCGCTATGAAATTCATACGTTTTTGACAGACAACGTGAGAAATTTTATCGGCTAAGCACGACGCTGCAGTGCCGACCGAAGCATGGGTAGCTTTCTTTTTTTTTGTCCATCCCGTTGTGTTCATACTACACTACTTCTAATGTTCATACAGGCAAACACAACTTGTTTTTATTAGTATTTATTACTACGCTGCTACACGTTTCGACCTAAGGGGCCATCACAGGCACACAAATATAAAAGAAAGGTGTTTGGAGTAAAGGCCCCTCCCTTTTACATAGAAGTGGGTTATTTACAGTGTGTGGGCCCTAATATTTTGCAAATATGTGTAAATTATAAAATTATAAAGTGCAGGCGTGTAATGTCTGTTATTCCCATGTAGGGAATAATAGGCATTACACACCTACATTTTACATTTTTCACATATTTGTAAAATTTTAGGGTCCATACACTGTAAATAACTCACTTCTTTGTAAAAGGGAGGGGCCTTTACCCTAAACAACTATTTTTTTATATTTTTATTCCGATGATGGCCGCTTACGCCGAAATGTGTAGCAGCGTAGTAATAAATACTAAGAAAAATAAAGTTGTGTTTGCCTGTATGAAAATTAGAAGCAGTGAGTACCTCTTTACTGCTTCATTACGATAGATTGTTTTCGAGAATCACTGCCACCTGGCATAAGTATAATTAACTATAAGAATAAAGCAATTGTGACTCAATCGCGAAACAAGTACACTCTGTAATTTAGACGTCATTAACTGCTCTTGATGGGGACACAGACAATTTTAGAAACGTCCTTACCAACGCCTTCTTCACGTGGCTGTACCTTTTGTAAAATTTCAGCTACTATATTGTATTAAGATGACAACGAAACTAACCATATTCCCGCTTTAGAGAGGGTACGTTGTGTAGTGTATGTATACATATAAAGGGAAACAATACACAAAAGTACATTGTCATTCAGGGAGACAGCCACTTCGCACACTCTGTGTGAGACTAAGCTAACGTAACAGACACGCTGGAGTTATTACTGTAGAGAAGGCGGTTTGCTAATTCCATTAGCTTCATCGTCTCTCTGCATGCAGAGTGGTTGGGAGGGCAAGTGAAGCCTGGACATTCGAGCTGTAACAACCACTGAGTTTCGCTGCCAACACTGTCTAACAAGACAGGCCAAACACAAGTTCCTCGCACTTTCCTTCGCGTCTCTGTGCATCTTCTTTCATAGATGTAGACCAAAATTTGCGTCACCGCTACCATGTCAGATAGTAACAGAGGGAATGGGGCTAGGACACCTTCTGTCTTTAACCCTTTAAAGACGAAGCGTATCTGTTTTATATAAGGACTCAGTGCGTACCGCGCTGTAAACACTCTCCACTTCGGTTATAAAAACCAGTCTCTTAATGTTTTATAAGGCAAAAGTTGCTGTTTGTTCTGAGATCCGTACAAAACACATAAACGCAATGTGGGCACCACGTAGAATTTTTTAATGTTAAACCTGGTGGTATGTAAAGTTACCGCTAGGCTTTAAAAGGTTAAAATTAGTATGTTGTAAATTGAAACTCTTTATAACTTAGCGGTTACTGTATTTACCTCCAGGTTTACTACTCAAAGACTACGCATTCGGTACGCTACGTGAAATATATAGTGATAATTTCCCTAAAAGGTATTAATCGACCGGTTTTTGTAATGGTGATGAATTGTGTTCTCTGTGAGGTAGAAAGGGAGTTGTTAGGCCTAAATGTAATTTGGGTTCCTGTCAATCCTCGAAGTATTAACATAACGAGCAGAAGAAATAAAAAGTGTAATATTGTCATGGCAGTGACTATGAAGATAAGTGTTTTGTGGGTATTGACGCCGTGTAGTTTGGTAGTGAATTATATGTATGACAAAATGGGGAAAGCTTCAAAATGAAAATAAGGTGAGAATCACATCTGTAACTGTATAAGGAAATACTGTCTTTTTACATGTGGAAATTTCCTTCGCAACCTTGAAGCCTGAGACAGCACTTCGTAAAACACGTTGATAGTTGTCAACACACTGCGAGGCGTCGTGTCTGCTAAACCCTTAATCCGTGTATTAAGAGCAGACTGCTTTCAGTTGGAGTGATGTGTTTCAGGGTTCCGATAATATTTATCTTGTAGATAATGTTTTTCTTTTGCTTACATCTGTCCACCTGGAACGCATATAAAAATAGCATTTGTCACGATTCCAAGACGTTGATTTGAGTATTTACTATTAACCTTTTAAAGCCTAGCGGTAACTTTAGGTACCACCAGGTTTAACATTAAAAAATTCTACGTGGTGCCCACATTGCGTTTATGTGTTTTGTACGGATCTCAGAACAAACAGCAACTTTTGCCTTATAAAACATTAAGAGATTGGTTTCTATAACCGAAGCGGAGAGTGTTTACAGCGCGGTACGCGCTGACTCCTTATATAAAACAGATACGTTTCGTCATTAAAGGTTTAAAATGCGGAGGTAAAGTTGTCTCTTTACTCATTTAACCTCTGCACGAGAGGTGAATGGCCACCACCTCGACCCATGCTCCATGTTCACAAGAACTGGGAACCAGTAGCCCGTGCATATAAGGCTTGCTGAGCCTCAGAACCTGTGTGGACTCTGAGACGAAGATATCAGACGTTTCCTGTTTCGGGAATCGAACACCTGTCCACCAGCCAGTAGTTTCGTCACTGCTGTATGAGTTAACGGGCTGCCTTGCTGTAAATTTCCTACTTTCTTTTCTGTTCTATTTAGTGGCAGAAGACGGAATCCTAAAATGTGCCATGAATTTTGGACAAGGCTAAAAAGACACCTATCTGACACTGACCATGTCTCTGATGATGCCCTGTCTTTCTCACATCTCTCTGCGAGAGCCTGTTCTGAGTTGCGTGAAGGACATCGTGTTTTCCCCAAACCCAATTTCATACCTCACATCCACCCCTCCCCGCCCCGCCCCCCCCCCCCCAATTTCATTCACCTATTTTTGTGGTGTAGCGACTACATTTACACCAGCAAGCTATAAGAATTTATTTCAAAGGCGAGTACAGTGTTTGCTTCCACTCCCACGCTATTTGAAATACATTTTAATATTATCCTCATATCTAAGTCTAGATCTTCCAAGAGACCTCCTCACTTCGGATTTCTCTACCAAAATTTTGAGAATTATCTCCCCATCACACACCAGTTTGTGTATTGTGTCTGTTTTAAACGGTACGTATGGAAATCCTAGACTGCCAATTAGCATAATAAACAGTGAGAGGCATTATTACGAATGCGATAATCGCATGACCTGTTTCACGATGTGAAACATTACTTCGTGTTAATTACCTTCACGTCTAACAAATACTTTAGGAACTGCGCTGCTAACTGCAGTAATGGAGACATGGAGGTAGGTTTGCCAAGTGATTAACCCTTTAAAGACGAGACGTGTCTGTTTTATATGAGGACAGTGCGTACCGCGCTGTAAACACTCTCCACTTCGGTTATAAAAACCAATCTCTTAATGTTTTATAAGGCAAAAGTTGCTGTTTGTTCTGAGATCCGTACAAAACACATAAACGCAATGTGGGCACCACGTAGAACTTTTTAATGTTAAACCTGGTGGTATGTAAAATAACCACTAGGCTTTAAAGGGTTAAGGAGAGACCAGTAGGATATTTAAATACAGTCTAACTCGGTTGTAACGACATGGAATATTTCATGTCGTTATAAGCGGGTATTGTTATAACCGAGGAGTATAATGTTATGGTTAATAGTGAGGAATTAATTTTTACACCAGAATATCTGACGCTATATAGAAAGTGTCTCACAAACCGGTGTCGTTATAACCGGGCTGGACTTCAGTTCTAAATAATTATTTCTTCTTAAGCATGCCCTGTTTACGCCCAGGGCTGCTAGCAGAATCACTGTTCCATACACTGACTACAATTTTCAGAGTCGGAGAATACTGAGTCGTAGGCTTAATAAAGGGAAAGTCAGTTTCTGCCTGTAAGATATGCAGTTCCAAAACCTAGCAATTGTTTTAGCATTATACATCCAAAGCTGGTATGCAGATACAAAAGAATAGTTGTTCGTATCAATCATACAGCCTTAACCAGCAACCGGTAGTCTAATTACGTATGATAAGTAAAGTGTTTGTCAAGACTATATGATGATAAGGACAAATACACATTTCTAGTAATTGTATTGCAGTAGATTCAGTTACATGTGGAGCATTATTTTAGAATGTAATATGTAGCTCTTATACAATTGTAGTTGAAAGCCTGAAGGTAAGATTCTAGTTGAGAGACCTAACCTTAGATGGGAGGATAATATTAAAATGGATTTGAAATCAGTACCCTGTGTCAGGTGTCGTGATTCGACTTCCGGCATGGGCAAGAAATTTTTCATTTCTTTAAAGCGTTCCGACCTGCTCTGGACCCCAACCTGTGTCCCATGCGGCGAATAACGGGTGTTCTTTCTTCGGAGTTAAAGCGGCCGGGGCCTTAAGCTCACCACTCATTTCTATGTAGCTTCGAGATTAAGAATGTATGGAGCTATACCTCTCTGCACCTCAGTATGCTTTCATGGCGTTGTGTTTAATTAAGCAGAAGAACAGTTTTATTTTATCGTACCTGTGGTGGTGCTGGGAGGAACAAAGACTGAGGGTGTTCGAGAATAGGGTGATGAGGAGGATATTTGGGCCTAAGAGGGACGAGGGGACAGGGGAGTGGAGAAGACTACATAGCGAGGAACTTAATGACCTGTACTCATCACCAAATATTATTCGGGTAATCAAATCGAGAAGAATGAGATGGGCGGCGCATGTAGCACGTATGGGGGAAAAGAGAGGTGCATACAGGAATTCGGTGGGGAGACCTGAGGGAAGGTGACTACTTGGGAGACCCAGACATAGATGGGAGGATACTATTCAAATGGATCTTCAAGAAGTGGGATGGGTGGGCATGGACTGGATTGAGCTGGCTCAGAATAGGGACAGGTGGCGGGCTCTTGTGAATGCAGTAATGAACCTCCGGATTCCATAAAATGCGGGGAATTTCTTGACTAGCTGAGAAACTGTTAGCTTCTGAAAAAGGCCTCTGCTCCATGGAGTTAGTTAGTTAGTTAGTTAGTTAGTTAGTTAGTTAGTTAGTGATGGTGCTGGTGGAGAACGGTGGTGGGCTGTTGTTGATGCGGTAATGAACCTTTGGTTTCATGTTAAGTCGAGCAATTCCTTGAAGGGGCGATCTGCTGACAGAAGCTGAGGAAGGACCCCGTTGTGGCAGGGAAGTGTTCAATGTGTAGAGACGGTGTAACTCGCCATGCGATTTACAAAATATACCCGTCTTGGAGCCAGGATGCGGCGTCTGTCCCTGTCAGTATCACAGTATATAGCAGCTGCTAGTTTAACAGAAGGAATAACGCGTATATGAAGAAATCTGACTCCTGAAGTAATTAAAAGGAAGCCTGAGAATTAGAATTTGAACCGCATCCAACTGTACCCGCATACTCACACAGCATTAGAGCCTCGACTGCCATATATACTGGTAGAATAGCGGAGTAAACTGAATAATATGTGTGGGTGTTCTCTGTTAGGTCCGCGATAGGAAATAGGGAACTGAATAGCTGTATTATAGACTATTTCTTATTTCAAGTTATTGTTTTCACCACTTTAACGCCTTCATTTACACGTTTATTTTCACACTACTACTACCAGAAGGACGAACGGGTGAAGCCTGGAATCCTTCTAACAAAATTATACTCTTTCGGCCCCCCGCCTCCTCGCCCCCTGCGTATAAGAACTTCGTCTTTAAGTTTTTAATGGCGATGGCTAGGATCGAACCCGGGTTGGCCACTAATCTTAAAATAATTGTTTTCAGTTTGTCTTTGTGATGAGAAACTGAACTAGTTTAGACGCAGTTACAGACTAAGATGGAGATAGAAGAAGAAGCGGTGTGAGAGATATCTCTCCGTCTCGTAGCCTTATTATTGTAAGCGCTCTCTCAGCTCTGTTGAAAGCCAAGTAGTCACTTTGCCTGTCTAAATGGAACAACTCAAAAACGCTGAATTATTTTCATGAAATTTTTATCATTTCGATTTGAAGCTATTTTAACGGCTGAGAATTTCATTTAAAAATCTGATAAACATTTGAAACGAAGGCCCACACACTTGTTCCTGCGTCTTTTTTTTTCTTCAACGTTTTAGGTGCATATCTCTCTACGTATTTATTAGGATAAAAGACTTTTTTTTGGGGGGGGGGGGCGGGGAGTGGTACAGAAGAATTAAATATATGTAATGCCCGATATGGTTTATTGCAAAAATTTTACTTTTCTCGAGCAGCAAGATTAATGCTAACAAGCCGGCAACATGACAAAATTGATGTACAGTGCGTAAATTAGGTACTTCAAGGTCACAGTACGTTTCATTTTAAGAATGAAGTTGGTGGAATTAAAGTAATCGACAGGCCTAAGTGATGGGTTATTCTTCTTCTTTTTCTTATTTTCTTCTTTTTCTCTTCCTCGTCCTTCTCGTCTCGCTTATTTACTTTGCTGCTGTCAAAAGACTTGCATCTAACATTTGACTAGAGACGTAGTTTTCATGCTCTTTTTCTTCAGCCAGGTAAGAACAGTGGTTGGTTTGCTTTTAGAGCGGAATTGAATTTTATTAATCATGTTTGTACATAAAGCGTCTTCGATCAGTGAATCTGAACACGGAATGTGAAATCAAATATTAAGTTCGTAAAGAAGAATAAGAAGAAGAGGAACTTCCAAATGCAGGGAATTTAATGCTTCGCAGTTTACACGCCAATTTATCAGACTGATTGCAGAGAAGAGGGATTTTTCTTCTTCTTCTTCTTCTTATTTTCCTTTTTCTTTTTCTTCTTCTCATCTTTACATTATTGTGACTTTTTCCAAAAGGAAAATATTGACAATCTCATGCATAAAATTGGGACACGCGCCATCCTTCAACTTCAATATCTTCCAAATGTGTACAAGAATATTTCGTTCTGGCGAGAGTCTGTCGGAAATTCTACTGTGTAAAGTCATAGGAATATCCTACATGAAAATGCTCCACATTTATTTGGTATGAATAAACATAATATGTAATAGGAATTGAAGTAGCGGTTTCTTTACACTATATCAACTTTCTTTAAACGACGCTGTTTCATTTATCTTGGTTCTTTGATCAGAGAAAAACGACATTATTTTTTTTTTGTGTCAGAATGTTTTCATGACTTACGGCCCCCTGACGTGTTTTTGGTGCTTCAGTCCTTTAAATAACAGCAGTCACTATATTTTGCACGTGTTCTAACATTTAAAAATCCCATTTTCCTAACACATTGTATTTACTTTTTCGCTATTGTTCTTACAATAAACAGTGATTATTTACATAAACGCCACTAACAGGCTGTTTTTGTAATTGAAGCGCGATGTGTTTCCTATGAGATGTGAAACTAAATCTGAAGTGTAAACTAGATGAAAGTCACGCTTCGAATGATTAATTATTTAATTCATTCATCGTGCTTAATGATTAATTAATTAATATTTTTTGAAAATATCTAGTTTATTTTACATTTAGACGCGTCCGGGTATCTGCATACTATAGTGCTCACCTAAACACACTATTTCTCGGCGTATTCATAATACATAATTGTATGTGTGCTGGAATTTATTTGTGCCTACACACCATTATTATTCCAAACCCTCGCACTAAAGTTTTTGTCCATTGAATTAAAGCATGGGAGAAAAAAAGGAACAGTAAAGAAATCCTTGTTTGGAGCTAAGAAACATGATACACGCCGCAGACTGGTATTTGGGAAGTGCCAGTTTCAACACGGTTATAACGACTTCGGTTTATGCGACACCTCGTGTATAGCGTCATATATTCTACGGAACGAATTAATTCCTCACTGTTACAGTACTCCTCGGTTATAACAACACTCGTTTATAACGACATACAACATTCAGTTCCATTCAAGACGTTATAACAGAGTTCCACTGTATTTCCAGCAAGTCCTGAGGTTTCTTGTGGTTTTATTCAGTTTCTTTATCGAGGTATTACCTCGGTTAGGTCACGGCGAATTCCTTACCAATCTTTTCGAGTTCATTATTTACTACTCGTCCTACCGTCGACCCGATGTAGCCTGATATACTGTCAGCATCGTAAAATGAACCACGTTGATGACAGGTTCCGTTTGTCAGTTGTGACGTTCCTCGTGTCATAGTCTGTCCAACTTTAAGAATACAGTGGTACTGTTATTAGACACATGAAAGGATAACACAATATTCACGCGCTAACCCCCCCCCCGCTTCCACTGTGTGAATCCATAGTAACTGGGCTTGTGACGTCACACACAAACGAAGCTCTGTCGTAACCGTGGAAGTGGCCTGTGACTCTGTGACACACTCATTCACAAAGCAAGGCATCACATATGTAGGGAGACAGTGAAAACTTTGTTCAGTTTAGAAGTGGCATAGGGAAGAAGCCATTTCGTAGACGTAGTTGCGGATGGGGCTAATATTATCCAAGGGTAAGGCTCACCCCTAACATGCCAGTGGAGGTACAGAGGAGGGGTAGAAGTATGGCTGTACCCATGCTTCAGCTCGGTGCTAGATTGGGGTAGGTGATCAACGAGACGCTTCGTCCGTTCTACCACCAGGAGAGAGTCACGGTACCCGTTGTAGAGGAGGTTGGGTGGGCTTCAAGGCTGGTGTGGACAAGTGCGGTAAACGGAAACACTTTATCCCAGCAGGATTCGAACTCCAGATCGTCTAGCTTGTAAATAGTTGCTATACCAACTGAGATATCCCGAGCCATGTGATGTTAACATGGACTTACAAAAGGATGTGAGGGTATGAAACGGACTAATCTGGCTAACGACAGGGACCAGTGGTGTTGTTTTGTAAACACGGTAATGGACTCACATTGACTTGACACGGACAGTGCCTTTAGCCTTTTAAAGCCTAGCGGTAACTTTACATACCACCAGGTTTAACATTAAAAAATTCTACGTGTTGCCCACATCGCGTTTATGTGTTTTGTACGGATCTCAGAACAAACAGTAACTTTTGCCTTATAAAACATTGAGATTCTGGTTTTTATAACCGAAGTGGAGAGTGTTTACAGCGCGGTAAGCACTGAGTCCTTATATAAAACAGATACGCTTCGTCTTTAAAGGGTTAAAGTGGCATCTCAAAACGGTTTAGTCTTAACATGTTGTAGTTGCGCCACATAACTGTACAATTTTAGTACTCGACAGTGGGTTGCTTTTTGTGTGTTGATTGATATTGGAATGGGTTGCCAGAGGAGCGATATGCAGTGCGTCTACTGGCAGTGTCTCCAAGATTCTGTTTTAAACGCTGCCTTTGGAATGAGAACAAATGTGACGTGGACTGCATTAGTCCTTGTTGCAGTGAATATCGCAGTGCGCTGTGTAGGGCCCAGTGCTCTCTCTATTCAGTACTATTTACGATAGTCTCCACTAGTCCTCTTTATGTGGAACAGAAAAAGAAATGACGGAGAGGACGGGACAAACTGACGGACAGACAAATTGAGAAGAAAGAGAGGGAAGTATTTCGAGTGACAAAGAAAGAAGATTCAACTTCAACAACGACGCTGGATCTGCAGTTCGAATTGAAAGTTTTTTCTCTCTTTCTTCTTCTTTCTGTCTCCTCCTGCTCCCCCCCCGCTTTCGGTTCTGTGCTTCCTCCTCATCCTACAGTCCCGTACCAAATCTACATGTAAACAAGTTCTGTTCGAATCACGAGAGTCCGTCCACACAAGTCTTCTTCCTTGGTAGTCATAGCCTCTCTCGTGCTGTAGTTCTACACTCCAACATCACCCCCTTCCCCTCCCTTTCCTCACACATCCTTTCCATTTTGTTTTTCTTATTCTGTATTTGCTTCAAGTAAACACAAGAAACATTCAAGATAACGCCGTGTAGACAGTTTTGTACTTGAAGTTATCTTGTATTTCTGTTAGGTGCGTAAATTGCAAGAACGCAATTAAATATTTATTTATCCCTACTACTTGTGTGTGATTCGATATGGAGATGGAACGCCCAGGATTCGAACCCCGATATGAGCAAGACAGTTTTTTTTCTCGAAATCGTCCAGACCAGCTGTAGGACCCAGCCAATTTCCTATACAGTGGGTACTGGGCTCTTTCCCGGGTGTAAAGCGGCTGTAGCGTGAAGTTGACCACTCGCTTCCATCTAGTGCTGAGGTAAAGAATCAGTAGAGGTATACTTCTGTCCCTCTGCGCACTTAAGTGGCGTGAACAGGGTCAAATTTAGCTATTCTTTGTGTAGATTACTTTCGTATAAGACATGATGTGATATAGTTTTGTAAGAATTTACCGACGCTTCGGAGAAACTTAGTGCCTGTATCTGTAGCGTACAAGATTTATAATGTTATATACAGCTTTAGAAAAGGATGTAATGTAGGAGTAATTTAACCCTTTAAAGACGAAGCGTATCTGTTTTATATAAGGACTCAGTGCGTACCGCGCTGTAAACACTCTCCACTTCGGTTATAAAAACCAATCTCTTAATGTTTTATAAGGCAAAAGTTGCTGTTTGTTCTGAGATCCGTACAAAACACATAAACGCAATGTGGGCACCACGTACAATTTTTTAATGTTAAACCTGGTGGTACGTAAAGTTACCGCTAGGCTTTAAAAGGTTAAGGCAGTGAACCGAAATTCGCCTGGATGGAAAGAGCAGAATCGTTAAAAATCCGTGACAGGGTACGGAATGGGACATTCTAACAGTGGTGGGTTGCTGAACGTACAATCCTTCGGAACGTTGGGGACTGTTTGCCTACTGACAGCCTAACATCCCAGGTGACCTCAACTTACGTATGTCAGGACAGTTCGTATCCAAACTGCGTGTCGACATTTAATATTGCATGCGACGTGTAATTCCATGGAATGCAAACCTTCTTGAGAAACTAGCAGTTGTTCAGCTCGTCAAGAAATAACTCAACACGTTATGCAAATCGCAAATTGACTAACGTATTCGCAACCACTGGTCCCAATTCTGAGCCAGATTAATCCAGTCCACACCCGCATATCGTGTTTATTTAACCCTTTATTACTGGCAACGGTGCACTGTACGGACCATAAGTTCTTCACATGCTGTCCGCTTCGGTGCACCGTACGGCTGTGAATGTATTTAAGGCTACTATGAACACTGAGGCCACACCGTCCTGGGCAACACAGACACTCCCAGGCTTACTCAATTTGAAGTTACGCGATTTTTAAAAACGTACCAAATGAAAAATAATACTGTTGAAACGCGATACAGAGTTTTCCTTGCAGAAAGAGAAACGCAGTGAGAGGATGGTGGCGGTAGGTCCTGGGCAGTAACAAAGGTGGTGGGGCGGTCATGCTGCTGCCGATTGGTTCCAGTGTGCTGGATTTTGGATTTTAACTGGACTGCCTCGCTACACATATACTGGTATAGTACAGCAGAAGACAAGATCTGCATGGGCTATCGTTCTGAAGGGGGCACTGGGTAAACTGTAAGGACCGTACGTAGAAGAAGGAGGAGGAGGAGAAGGAGAAGGATTAGAAGGAGGAGAAGGATAAGGAGGAGGAGAAGGAGACTAAGAAGGATGAAGAGGAGACGAAGAAGAAAAAAGAAAAAGAAGGAAGATGAGAAGATGAGAAGAAGGAGGAGAAGGAGACTAAGAACGATGAACAGGAGAAGAAGAAAAAAGAAAAAGAAAAAGAAGGAAAATGAGAAGATGAGAAGGAGGAGAAGGATAAGGAGGAGGAGAAGGAGACTAAGAAGGATGAAGAGGAGAAGAAGAAGAAAAAAGAAAAAGAATGAAGATGAGAAGAAGGAGGAGAAGGAGGAGGAGAAGGAGACTAAGAACGATGAAGAGGAGAAGAAGAAAAAAGAAAAAGAAGGAAGATGAGAAGAAGGAGGAGAAGGATAAGGAGGAGGAGGAGACTAAGAAGGATGAAGAGGAGAAGAAGAAAAAAGAAAAAGAAGGAACATGATAAGAAGGAGGAGGAGGAGGTGGTGGAGGAGAAAATACATATGTAGTTGGCCATGCGAATATTCAGTTCCAACTTGCGCAAAATTCGACGTGCGCCGGGCCTTTCGGAACGTGACTGTTGCGTTAAAGCCGGGAGTACCTGTAGTGGAAATTTAGACCCCAGTGTCATTAGAGCCTTAAGATACGGTTTAATGTTACGGGCTTACTCATACTGACGTGTCCTTTAGTAACTACCTGAAGAAGTATTGGCAACAAGAAGCCTCCGGAAAAAAAAACCAAGGGACCTCGCATGTCAGAGATTGATGTCAGATCGTTTGTTTTTCTTAGGCTAAAACAAAAAGACAGGCAGAAGTTCGAAGAGAAAATCTGTGATGTGAGCCTGCTGATCACCACCCAGTTGAAAATCCAGCAAAGGCAATGGACAAATGGAAAGATTCCAGATAAACCCAAGAAGAAAGGCTAATGAGACCCCGTCATTTGAAAACATTCGTCATAGCTGCACCGCAACCACCAATCATTCATTTCTGATTTCCACAAGGAAACAGTCTGCCACACTTGCTTTCTTACATTCTTCTTCTTCTTTTCCGTTTTCATCTTTTCTTCTTCGTCTTCGTCTTCAGAGATAGAGGAAAGAGGCCAGAAGAGTAATTTAAACAGAAAAGGTAACATCAGACTTGAAAAGGACAAAGCTATGAAAATGGACGAAGAGAATAAAGAGGATGGTGTGGGGAAGAGAAAGGGGCCTTGGGGAGGGGGAGACGGAGACAGAGGCAAGTCTTTTGCTGGACTTTTAAATGAGGGTGAAAACAAACAGTAACGACTCGGTCTTAAAGGCAGAACAGAAACCTACAAAAGAGTACTCATCCCTTTCCGATGAGGGCTGTTCTCTAAGGTTAAAGTTGGCGCCTTGCCCTCTTTGAGAAATTTGACATCAATTCCTGTTACGAAGATTTCTGACTTCTGGCTTGTGACGCCGTGTGGTCTGACAGAATTATAGGCACAATTCAGACGAATTTGCTTTTTTCATCATTAGAGTAACCTGCATGATATTCTGCTTGTAGCAATGTTATACTTCTCCCCTGTGATAAATTTACAAGGCTTACAAGATAATACTACGTTTATCCGTGATGTTTGCTCTAGTAATACATATGTACCTCAAAGAGAACACATCACGTATTTATAATGAAGATAATTCAGCTGGGGACATTCAGGAAAAATATTGTTTGAGAACCAATTAAAATTATGGACCAAACGTCTAATTCTTGAAAGTTTATCATGGTGGTATGTGTGATTACATTTGCCTATTTCAGGGGCTGAGAACATATTTCAAACTGCTTTATTGTTCAGTAAATTATGCTTTAAAACTTAATTACAACAACATAATTATAGGCTTACTCTTATTTACTATATGGAGAAAAAACTTCTCGCCGATCCCAGTGACCGCGCGGTCTAAGGCGCAGGTCTGCGGCCATTTGCTTGCTGGGATTGCGGGTTCGAATCCCGCCGGTGGCGTGGATGTCTGTCTCTTGTGGGTGTTTGTTACCACGTAGATATCTGTGCGTCGGGCTGATCACTCGGCCAGAGGAGTCCTACCGATTATGTGTGTGTGTGTGTGTGTGTGTGTGTGTGTGTGTGTGTGTGTGTGTCAATGAGTGTGCTCAGATGCGACAGTAACCGTCTACACCTACAATGAGTAGGTCCAAATGGGTCCATCTAAGAAAGAAGGAAACAATTATCGTCTGTGTGGTGACGGGTTTATGGACTTTATCCATCGTCCGAAGAGTAAAATATTAAAATATTAAAAATTAAAATCACAACGTTTCGGAAGCTGGCTCTCCTTCCATCCTCAGGTGAATGGAGGGGGAGAAGAGAAGAACACCTACTCTGTTGGGCCCTTTAGACAGAGCTAGCCTCCGTCCGAAACGTTGTGATTTTAATTTTTTAATATTTTTAATATTTTACTCTTCGGACGATGGACAAAGTCCATAAACCCATCACCACACAGTGTTATACACCATCGTCAAAACCTTTTAGAATTATCATCTGTCTGAACACCCACGTTGTTTTAAAGCTTTATAAACAACACATTTGCTTCTGTTGCAGAAATAAAGCTATATGCGCAATTTCACGTACTCACAGCGGTACTGCTGAGGATTCAGGTCTTCAGGGATGTGGCGCTGTGTCTTTGGCTGAGTGGTTTCCGACATAGGGCCTTCATCTTCAAGAACTCGACTGTTAGGCAATACAAACTTCTAACCCCCGGGTGGTGGGGGGGGGGGCCCAATTTGAGTGTTTTTTTTTTCAGAAAATATAGAGTATAGGCTGTCATGCAGCCTATTATTTGTGTAGGTTAGGAACTTTTTATTTATCTATTTATCTATTTATTTACTTGTAGTTTATTTAACAACGCTGTACCTTTCTGAGACTAGGGCTACACGGTAAAAGTAAAAGAGGGACGTGTTGTTATGTAAGTCACGAAGGTGTGTATTGGGAATAAAAGTGTAACTCAACCCATTATTAAACTGGACGCCAGACGGAGAAGAGTAGTCAGTTTCAAGCCCTGGCCGGTTTCCCCAGGGAAAAGGGCCCGCGATGCGCATTGTATAGGTGGGTGGGTGTATGGGTGTGACCTCTAATAACTGAATGATAGGGAATAATTAAATAAAGAGTCTGTGGAAGAAGCAGTTGTGAACTGATATCTTATCCTAGCGTCTTCCTCGACGGACTAAGGAAAGCCACGAATAACCAATTGTTATTCTGTATGTTGGTCGGGATTCGAACGAGGGGTTTATAGCCTCATTGCCTGAATCACATTTTTCGGTATTTCATATAGCATCACGTCTTTCGCAAATTTGTTACCATAATCCCACGCGAAAAGAGAAGTGTTGTTATAAAAGAAGTAAATGTTTATTCGTTCAGGGAATTACATTTTTTTAAACTTTACAGCGTGCGCCAGGATATTGTAGTCAGTACAGCGATTGGAAAACTGAGGGGCTATGGTTCAGTTCCCGGCAGCTGGAACGGGGTTCTGTCTTCTCCAAAACTTTCGGACAGGCTCTGGGTGACCGGGAGCACTTTCCTCTGTCCAAAACGGCAGGTGGTCACTCACCTCACCAGTGCAGAGGTTAGGAATGCCTTCACATCTCCACGTTCAATTTTGGCATGCACAAGGATGACTTATCTGTTAAACTTTTCCACATTTTTGTTCTGAGTTCTCACTGGATAAATGAATCACTCACCCATCTAGCTGCTTACCTGACAGCACGGGACTTCCCGGGCATATTAATCTTTTAAAGCCTAGCGGTAACTTTACGTACCACCAGGTTTAACATTAAAAAATTCTACGTGGTGTTCACATTGCGTTTATGTGTTTTGCATGTATCTAAGAACAAACAGCAACTGTTGCCTTATACAGCATTAACAGATTAGTTTTGTATAACCGAGACGGAGTGTGTTTACAGCGCGGTACGCACTGCGTCCTTATATAAAATAGACGCGTTTTGTCTTTCAAGAGTTAAATTATTTTAAATGTTTTAGTTGTATTTTTAATTGCTAATGTTTCAGTAACACCAAACATATATGTTTATATACTTACATACATCGATATTTTTTATACAACAATTGCAGGTTTCCTCTTTCCTACCGCGGGCCTAACAAAGAACACCCAAAGATATCGCAGAACTTACTCGATGCTGTTACCAATGTGCACAGTAGCCATGGCTTTTAAAGTGATATGAAAGTGTCTCGATAGAATTTTGTAGTTGATTCATATCTTCGTTTCCAATTTTTTTTAATTGCCTGTGTTCACTTAAATACCTTAACGGGGCTCGAGAAGGTTGCCTGTAGATAAGTAATATTCGGGTAGTTCTCTTATATACGAGGCTGACTGTTAACGGCGTTTTAAAAGGTTTTCTAACGAAAGAAATCTCATAACTACCAGAAAGTAACCCGTTGTGTTTGGATGAACACAAATAAGAAGCCGTAAAATAGCGGGAAAATACAGTTGAACTCGGTTATAACGTCGTGAAAGGGACTGAATATTTTATGTTGTTATAACCGAGGAGTGTAATATTATGGTTAACAGTGATGAATTAATTGGTACCACAGAATATCTGATGCTGTATATGAGGTATTGTATAAACCGATATCGTTATAACCGGGTTCGACTGTATTTTATTCTATTAATGTCTGGCTATTGTCTTAAGTTGTGCCCTAAAGTGCGGCTACGGATTCTCGCCCAGTTGTCCTCCCCTGTAATGTGTGTTACACGGAAAGCTAACATCTAGTTCTACCTTGACGAAAAACGTGTACTTTTGCTTGTAAGCAAGCACAGTTAGATGTGATAATATGAACAACTGGCACTGTATATACAATACGACACTGACAGGCCTCTGGTCTGGGGAAAAGTCGTGTATCCTACATTACCGACCCATGAATCAGAGAAATCTGAGAAATCCTCTGTCACAGAGTAACAAGTAACTTACGTCAGCGTTTTATTGTATTTTTTGTACGTTTAAAGTTTTAGAGAGATAAGGATGAAAGGGAGGGAGAGAGTGATAATCGCTTTGAAATATACAGGAAAGGCAACATTTTGAATCGCACAATTATTTTAAAGAGGTTTGAGTTTAGCGTTTTGACTGATTACGCTGGTAAACACAGTTTTTGGCACGTGAAAGGTGTATTGTGTTTCTAATGTAACTTTTTGTGCTCAATTCAAATATGCAATCAGAAGTTTTCCGTTACCCACAGTTTTTGTGTAATGACTTTTGTAAGTATTGCTTTTCCAGGATTTTGGGTGTTTTTTGAGTGATAACTAATGTATATAAAACAATGTATTTAATGATTTCAAATAGAGGGAGGGCACAAACAATAATAATTATAATTATAATAAATTATAATTTACCGTTATGAAGGTAGTAGCTGTTTGTTCTCAGCAACGGGCAGTGAATGTGCAGGCTGTTCAAAATTTTCTTGCTTCTTGTGCGAATGGGACAGCAGGGACAAGAAAAATCATCACATCCAGAAGGAATGGTCAAAGCGTGAAACGTTTACACTTGGACAGAAAAATATTGTACATCCCCCTCTCGTCAACTCAGGCGTGATTCTTCTACCTCCTCTTCATATAAAGTTAGGGCTTTTCAAAAACTTTGTTAAGGCAATGGGTAAAAATAGTGCTGGGTTTCATTACTTGAAAGAAAAATTTTCTCATGTAAGTGATGCTGAGATAAAAGAAGGAATTTTTGTGGGCCCCCAAATAAAAGCATTGACTAGAGATGAAAAGTTTGAAGATATGTTAAGCCAAGTTGAAAAATCAGCATGGAGGTCATTCAAAAATGTTGTGCAAAATTTTTTAGGAAATTTTAAAGCCTCCAACTACCGTGACATTGTGGGTGAACTGTTAAATTCATACAAAGATATGGGGTGTAATGTGTCCCTCAAAATACATTTCTTGGACTCCCACCTGGATTTCTTCCTTCCAAATCTTGGTGCCGTTAGTGACGAACACGGGGAGCCTTTCCACCAAGACATTGCCGCCATGGAAAAGAGGTACCAGGGACAGTCAAGTGCAAGAATGCTTGCTGATTACTGTTGGATGCTGAAGAGGGATGTTTCAGATGCGAAACACAGGAGGAAATCAACAACTCTCACATTTTAGGGAAGTGAATAGTGTCATGAATGTATATAAATATACACATTTCTTTCACACTTAACCTGGGCCTCACAAAAAAACCGTGGGTGATAGAGAAAAACTACTTACATATTTGAATTCAGTGTGGAAAGTTCTGTTAGGATCGGGTATTCTTCCTCGTGTGCCAAAAAAAAAAGTTTAATTTTGTTGCCCAGTCTTATTTATGTGTATACAACATACACATGCGCGCTCACTGTTTTTTTAATTCAGTTTATATTAGGCTCTGTTAATCCCGTATTAGAAAATAATGGCTGTTTATTGTAAGAATCATACGGAACACATAAATACACTATGGGGCAAAATTCATAGCTTTTAGTGTTAAATATTGTGGTACATATAATTACCACTACGATTTAAAGGATTAAAATTCTGGGAGTTTCGTGTGGTGTATTGAACCTTAAATTAGCTGAACTGCCTGCCTCGGCTAATAATTAGTGGTGTGAAAGTACAGGCAAATTTCAAACTGTCCGTCAGCACATGGGCAATGTTAATTTGACCGGCGCGACGGAATTGGCTTATCGTGTGTACGTGCCCATTTGACCGAGCAGCGGTATGTATTTGGAACTGTTAGTAACTCGGCATAGCCGAGGCGTGTTGATGCTGCCACCATGCGGCAACTGCTGGCAACAGTTGACAGCAGCTTGCTGCGCAAGAGCGACCATCCAGTCTTGCCGCCGCCGACAGTGAGTTAGGATTGAGTGGTGCTGTCGCGAGACGGACCGCGCTTTTGCTAGCCACGGAAGTCAACATCTTGTCTATTTTATAGTATTTACCAAGTGGGAATATAACAAACACTGTGTAGGATGTGTAATTGTTAATGTTTGTACGCAGGTTGTGGTTTTGGTGCAGTGCGAAGTAAGGTGATAGCCCGGTAAGGTTAAAGCGTATGTTTACATTCGCCGCCGTGTTAACAGTGTTCGTGACGTTTGAATAATGACAGTTACATCGAAGCTGCAAAAAGAGGGCTATTCTCGTTAGAACTATCTCATGTCTTCTGGCATAGTTACCAGAACAAACTTGTGTGCGTTCATTTCTTTGGTATGCGCTTTATAATGAAGTGTGTATAATTTGAACACTGATTCAGTGAGTGAGTTGTTCGCGAAGTTGAAGTCGCGCCATCATTAGTTTAGTGACCCCGTTAGAAAATAGAACCGGCTGTTAGTGTGTGACCTTGGGACTCCACCGGTCAACGATCACTAAATTGTTTGGGCTACAAGAACCATTTTGTGATTCAGTTGCGCCCTGTTTGCTAGTATCATAAAAACTGCAGTACATATTCATTCCTTTGTATTATTTTCTCTTTCACTTTTCAAGAACAAGTGCCATAAGTCATTGCATCAAGATGGATATTCTACCAAGCGGAAATATCTTCAGGGAACTACAGGATATCCACGACACTGGATATTTCTCAGCACAGCCGTCGCTTGAGGATCATTGGCAGCAGGTAGGTCAAGTTCGTCTGGTTTATTCGGTTCGCAAGAATTATCAGAGTCGAAATGGTCTACGCTATATTTTTCCTGTTCGTGCTTAGATATAAAATTGTATCTTCAGTGAATAAGGATAAAAAATTCGACGACTGTGTTTGTAAAACGTTTGTACCATTTTAATCCATTTGCGTAATTGCATAGTGTCTTATTTGGTGTGAATGAATTGAAGCCAGTGGTATTAATCGGTTTGATTAAACGATGACGCACGATAGAAAGCAACCAAGTAGCAGGTATTCCTGCCCCACATGTCAGTCGAACCTACCCCATTTGACTGCATCGCGTCCAGGACAGAACACAGTTCAGTTCTTGTAGGGAGGGTAAACCTTGCCGGTGCCTGAAGCCAGTTGTGGTGCATGGATGTAGCAATGAAACATGGTTCTAGCCGTAATGAATGCTGTGACGCACATGTTTTTGAGCTTTCCGGTTCGTAGTTTGTGTTTTTGAGAGTGATACAAAACTGCACTTGTTTAATCTTTGATATATTGTTGTGTATTTCGAGGCGTAAAGTAACCAGCACTATAGCACAGCTTAGTGTTGTATTATAGGTACCATATTGCAAGTAACCGTTCTTTGTATTCGAAGTGGGTAATGTAACGGTTGTATACTAACAAGAGACATGGTGAAATAACTATTGATCGAGTTGACTACAGATATTGATAGACAAAACCAGTAATGTTCGGTGTTAGTGGTTCGCTATTCTGTGTATTGAAGGTATACTGCTTCGTTGTGAAGTTAATTGTGATAATATGAATACTCGTGCGGTGTTGTCACAAGTTGTAGAAAATCGCTCACCAGTGGTTCTGTCTGCACATTTGGGGTGTTGCTTTGTTGTGCGGCGCGCCAGAATGAGAATTAAAACTTAAAAGAGAGCCTCTGTGTTTAAATATGAAAACACAAAATAACGGTAAAGCCGAAATATGATTAAGTTTTGGGACAAATATCAGTTTAGAGGGTGCTATAACGTTTCCGAAATTCATATTAGGTGTATGCCCCCCTTCCAGCTTTGCAAGATTTCATTCAGTTTCCAATCCCTTTATTACATTTCGTTGTGTGTTTAATGAAAACCTATATCAGATTTTCATGTTCCAAATATGTGCATTTTATGTTTTTATCATTTAACAACATTTACCAAGGTTATATCCTTTCTATTGAAATAATTCCCTTGTGGATTTAAATTGAGTCACTACATTAACACATCTTGCATTGGCTGGCAATTGAAGTGCACAGAACTTGCGTGCGAAAACATAGATTTTTACTGTTTGTGGCAGGCTGTCAACAAACGGAGTGCGGTAGGGTATGTAGGGAGGTATTAAAAGCGGTGTCTGCTGCTGTTATTGTTACTGATTTGTGACTCGTAGTTTCAAGTTTAAGTTTATTGTTATGCTTCAGGTAATTACTGAGGTACGCAGTGGCGCAGTTGCTTGAGGTTCTGCGCTACAAGCCGGAAGGTTGCGGGTTCGATTCCTGATGGAGTCATTGGGCTGTGGCACCGGAGTCGAATCAGCCTCTTAACAGAAACGAGTACCAGGAATGTCTCCTGGAGGTTAAATGCGGCCAGTGCATAGGGCTGACAGCCTTGTCACCTTTGTGTGCCAGATTGTGTATAAATTCTAGGAGCGTGTACGTGCTAAGGACCTATCCAGGCTTGTAATGGGATGGTTTCAAGTCATTACTAAAAGATACGCATTTAGAGATAACAGTGTGGCACGAACAGTTATCGGTATATGATTTTAAATTTTTCCGACTCAGCGGCTGAGCAGCACCGTCCTTCAGGAAGAATTTGGAAGTTAGTGAACCGGCCGAGAAACAGGTATTGGAACGCAGTGTTTAAACAGACAATTCGCATACACTTTCAGGTTTATATTTAAGTCTAGACTGTACTAAGTAATGTTGCAAGTGTTCGTTGGCAGTGTTTATTTATTACTAGTTTTTCCTCCCTAACAAGGAAATTGCTATCACAGAACGACAACTAAATAAAGATACGGAATTATATAACTGAAGAGTGAGTTTGCTTCTTCTTTTCCTCGTTTGAGACATGCAGTTACTACTTACATGAGGCGTTCATTTGTTACTAACGTGAAAATGTGTCCAGGACGCAGTCCGGTGCACCAACAGTGGGGCAGCCATCCGTTACGACGTGATAATAATTTCAGCAGCACAGCATGTAAACTAGACGGGTAAATAGTGTTGCTGTTTTAGTGCATAGTACTTGGGCATATGAGCTGCCGAGGTATTGTGCTTCGTAGTCCTGAACGCCGCTGGCAACCCAATGACGCACCGTGATTAATTACAGAATTAAATAAGGCCAATCTGATGTTAGGAACAAGCCGTGTGTTCTGCAGGCATTTGATTGGTCGCACTTCGTCTAGTGCAGGAATGCAGGCGACACGCATGTTAAAAACTCTTTGAGTGATTAACCCTCTAAAGACGAAGCGTATCTGTTTTATATAAGGACTCGGTGCGTACCGCGCTGTAAACACTCTCCACTTCGGTTATAAAAACCAGTCTCTTAATGTTTTATAAGGCAAAAGTTGCTGTTTGTTCTGACATCCGTACAAAACACATAACGCAAGGTGGAGCCCACATTTTGTGTGTGTGTGTGGGGGGGGGGTACATGAGAAGCTGTGAGGGTTCTCCGGCAAGCTTGATCAAAATTTTTTCTCCATAGAATTTTGTATCCGCAGTTTTTGATTGATTACTTCATGGAATTCTTAACGACGTCGTATCAGCTCAGAAGGTCATGGGTCCGGTAGTGTCGAATGACATAGAAGGGATGATTGTATATGAAGAATGGGGAGGAATCGGTCATGGATTGATCGTGATTGAGGGGGAGCCACAATATGGCGGCTTGTTATCGGAACATTTGTTTGAGTTGAGAGAGTGGAGCGGTGGTCGGGGGCATATTTCCCGTAGGTGACTCAACTTGAGCAACGCACTTGGTGTGATATCATCGATTACTCACCTTATCAGTTAAACCCAGATGTCACTTACGGAATGGTAACGTGTTACTAAAGACATCCAGAATGTATGTTACCTTGTGGGTCTATCGTCTTTCACAAATCACGACGCCATGTTTCTGTCTCACTTGTACAACCACTGGGGTAAGTCATTTACGTAAGGTGTAATAAGGAATATGAATGACTGTACTTGCATTCCATATTCATTACCTAAAAGTGATTCATCCTCTTGGCAACTGTAATATAATATACATCCATCTGGTGAATCATATCTGCACTTGCCACATTTCGAAATCACAGCCGTAAGTACGTCCAGAGGTTGTTGTCTAATCCAGGGTTGCACAAAATTTCAAAAAATCTAGGGGCCACCTCAAAATTCTAGATGGCAGAGGGGTGACGTGAAGCAGGTTCCACCTTGACCCACAAATGTTAGGCACCATTGCAAAATATTTAGTCACCCTAGCGACCTGGCGCCCGCGTTTTGTGCATCCCTTATATAACCTGTCAGCGTTTGACCGCGATTGTTTTATAGTGATGAATCATCCAGTTTCTGTATTGATGTGTTTCGGTGGTATTCATATTGTTTAACCATTGTAAGACGCAACAAATGTGGACGTACAAGAGTGTTGCTGTTTCGAAAGGTCTGAGACTTCGCCCGTTTGTCCTCGTAAGCGCAATATGTGTAAGCAGCTAGAACATTGATGGTATGATGCTGGCAGGGGAAAGCCGAAGTACTTAGAGTAAAACTGGTCCGTGTGCCACTTTAGCCACCTCAAATGTCGCAGAGATCAAACCTGGGCATCCGCGGTGACAGGCCAGCGGTTAACTGCCAGAGCCATGGTGCACGGCCTTGAAGTCTTAATGCCATCTAAATAATATAAGAAAATCAGTTCTTTCCTCACAGTAAACACTTAACTGTACCCGTAACAAGGACGAATCAGTTAACCTTTTAAGGCCTAGCGGTAACTTTACATATCACCAGGTTTAACATTCAAAAATTCTACATGGTGCCCACATTGAGTTTATGTGTGGATCTCAGAACAAACAGCGACTTTTGCCTTATACAGCATTAACTGACTGGTTTTTATAACCGAGGTGGAGAGTGTTTACAGCGCGGTACGCACTGAGTCCTCATATAAAACAGATACTCTTCTTCTTTAAAGGGTAAATGCTATACGTGGATAAAGTCGCTGCTTGTTGCAGGGATAATGTGAAGCACGTGAATAAAACTTCAAAAACAAACTGCAGAGTACTGGATGTGCCAGCCACTGCGCCGCAACTGCTCAACGACTGAAATGTATCTAAATCGTATTTAAAAGCGCATTTCTTACCTCACAGTAAAATCATGACTTCTCAGTTACGAAGACTATTGGTTCATGCTATTTGGGGAAAATTAGGGGGCAAAAGTCTATTGTTAAATCAAGACGGATTTTTAACTTGAATTATACTTAGATTGAGTTCGTACCGCGCAGTAAACAGTTCGTTTCGGTTATAACGACCAATAAATTAAAACGCTGAATGAGGAGGGAATCGCTGTGTGTCCATAGACCATACGGAATACATAAATATATTGTGTGGTAAAATACAGAGTTCCGTACATGTTGGAGAGCGTGTGGTACTTGTAGTTACCACTGGGCTGTGAAGGGTTAAAGGCCAATAGTTACTGAGGAATACCACCTGCCTTAACTTTAGGAAATGCGTGTTGCTTGTGCACGATTCGCACAATAAGACGGCTTTTACTTCCATAAGCAGCATTAACCAATCGGGGTCTGTAGTGGAGACAGTGGGCGTGTCACTGTAAGGTGGCTTCTTTTACCGGAATCGACAGTAGAAGGACCGAGTCGGAAGGGTAATAGACACACCTTTTCCCGTCCCAGTAACAGGCAGCTGGGGACCGAATTTGTTTTGTAAGGGTCGCTGTGGTCAGTAATGCAGTCAGACCCGGTTATAATGACATAGGTTAATGCGACACACTGGCTATAGCGTCAGATGTTCGTTGGTTCCTGTTAATTCCTCACTGTTAACCATAACACTATACTTTTAGGTTATAACAATACTCGTTTATAACGACACAAAATATTCTTTCCCTTTCGTGACGTGATAACCGAGTTCCACTGTATGTTGTGAGTTTGTGTCAGTGAATATGTTTCGGGTGCTTTGCTGTTGCTGAACCGTATGGGGTCGTGTGTATATATATGACTGTAATTCTTTTGTGTGTGTGAATATTCGAATATTTTTACATATCGTTACAAAACCGTTATATATGATGCTGTGCATGAAAGTTCTCAGTAGCCGGCAGAAAAAAAATACAATATTTCGTCAGAATTCCAAAAATTGTATGACCATATCAGGTTTGAGCAGCGAACCAGTGTCTTTGAAACAGGTCCAGCGTATTAGCTTGCAGAGAAGGAAACGGGGGCCGGGAGGGGGGAAATACAGTTACTGCCACAGTGTTGAAGGAGGTGGAAACCTGTCCGCGTTTCTGTTACCGCAGTTTCAGCATTACAGTGTTTAATTCCACCATGCAGTTTCCAACTTGAAAACTTGATAGTTACACAGCTGGTCATGAAAAATCTGCATCTTTCTTGGAACTCGAAAGTTCATTACCTTGATCACAAAAGGCAACCACTGCATCATGCCATCATCCAGATGTATCGAATTCACGTTGACCCCGAGATTAAGCTCGACAATGACGTCATGCTGATATCTACGCCTAGGTATGCCATGTTTTGTCTTCCTTTCATGTTTACCCATAAAAATGCTGTGTTCATTTGTCGTTTGCATAGACGTGACGTCACACACATGCTGTCCTCCTTTTCGCATCTCCCTAATAACATGATGCAGGAGTGCAGGCAGTGGATCCACTTAACATACCGTTCGTTAACGCAGCATATGTTGTCACTGTGTCAACATGCTGTCAGTGTTGACATCATAGTTACCGTTTATAGCCACTTTCAGTTGACATACCCCATGGCGCCGTCGTTTCATAAGCACCTGCAGCTTTCATACTTACGTTTTTTGTTACGTAAACAAGTACCGACGTTGCTGAGGAACTTGCTGCCTCTTGAATGCTGGGTTCTTCCGAGATGTTTCTTATTTACCAAACGACAATGCGCCAACCCTTCCCCCCCCAACTCGGTATGTAGTTCTGCTTCAGCTTACAAGCCAACACTGACAGTGCGTAATATCAGATTTCATCTCCATTTGTGCTTGCGTCGTAACAACGCCATGTTAGCTAATTAAAGCACCGCCCCGCCCGTTACTCAGATGTCCCTTAACCGGGCATAAAAGGCTGCGTGTTTTTGAACGACACGAACGAAATTTTGTAGCGTGGAACTCATATGTAACTGCCCTGAGGCACAGTGGAATTAATTCTGTTACGAGACATAAATATTCAAGCATTTGTGGATATTAACGTGTAACTTTTTAATCTTGCCTGTTAATTATCTCAGTGAACTCGGACGTATTTTCATTGTAATTGTGTTTCGCATATCTGAACCGGGGTAACGGAGTTCGCGTGGCGACAAGGCTGTGGTCTGGGATCTAGGAGGAATGGGTATTCGATCCGCAGCGGGGGGGGGGGGGGCGCCTGTCTCTTGTCTGTGATGTACGGACCGCATCTTTGGCCCTATTCGCAACCTTGCCGGTGGTTAGAAACGTAAAGTTATCCCAGTACACACCATGAAAGCTCATGGGGGAGTGAAGGCATAACTTGTCTCATTCTTGCCCCGGCGATAGTTGCCGGTCTGTCGTATCCAGTTGGTACCGCGGGAAGACTAGTTGGGTCGCGAAGGGGACCACTGGATTCCGTAACGCTTCCAAGGGTAAGAGTGCGTGGAACTCTGCATCCACTGTCTCGTGTTTCTTTGTTGCTTGGTAGTTAATTAACCTTCTGAAACTCAGTGATTACTATGTGTACCTGGACGTTTAAAAGTAAACAGTTCTACGTTTTGCCCATAGAGTGTGTTTTTGTTCTGTATGGTTCTCAGACCAGACGGTGACTACTTGCCTGTACAGCATTAAGGTCCTGGTTACAGGCGTTCTTTACGAATTAAAGAACGAGTTACGTGGTGACGACGTCCGTCATTCCGTTTGTCCGAATTTTCGTGAAGGTTGGTACAGGAGTTACCTTCGGAATGTTGTCGAGTTAGCGGGATTTGCGTGACAGTTGGCTCGGTGAAATTCGTTCTTTGCTTGAGGGTGTAAATTAATTTATATTCTGCTTATTTATTGACAGATTTGAGTGAAATTTCGTACAGGAAGTATATGCAGTTGCGAGTTTAGTGAAATTTGGTGAACTGAGAACCTTACTTTACTAAAGGTCGTAATTGAAAATTTTCCCCTACTTCGTTTTTCGTCCGATTTGGATAAAATTCTGTAAAGTAGATGTCCAAGGAAGTTTGAGTCGTTATGAGATTTTTTTTGAACATCTCTTCAGTAAGAGGCATACTTTGAGGCCGTAAATTAATTTCTCTCCGTCCTTTGCACATGTATTGTCCGATTTGAAGAGAACTTCTCATGAAGCTCTTTAGGATTTTTGAGTTTCGTGAAAATCGGCGTAGGAAAGGCCGTATGCGTTTTGTCATGGATCCATACCGCACTTTGAATGTAACGAGCGCCCAGGTAAAATCTTTTGTGCTATAACGGAGTAGACCATTTGCACTTCCGTTATAACCGAGACGAGCTGTGTTTACTGTGCGGTACGAGCTGCGTATTTTAATTCGATTAATCTAAGTCTTTAAACACAGGGATGGGCGCTGTGCAATAAATAACGCAGTGCTGCGGACTAAACTTGTCACGGCGTAGAGTTACACTCTGTTATGACCTACTTGCCGTTTCAAAAAACGTGTGCGAGGGTTGAAGTCTTAGTTTCTATTATAAAAGTACTTAGTTGAATACGTAAAGTTTTGCGAGCGGAGAGATTTCGTTTTCTTGTTAGCGGCTGGCCAGCGCTGGTGTAGTCCAAGCCTGTTTGAAGATCCAGTAGGGTAATGTGTATAACGTGAAGTTTACATGCAGTGTACAGACATCCTGTCTATTAATATCCAAGGATGAACGGTTTTTAGCACCAGATGTGAATGACCCGACACGAGATGGTTCTCTGTGTTCTTTGAACGCAGTGCAAAGAAGTGAATACGCTTGGAAATTTGTGCTTGTTCGGCGCGCGCTCTTATCTTTCCCATCTGTTCTAGATCGCCAGCCAATCAGAGTCTCCATTTCTGTTAATACATTATGCGATCGGAAATAAGCAAGTGTGAGTTGGTACGTTATGAGAAGGGAATAAACGTAAGTTGGGGCACACTATTTCATGGGCTAGTTTTGCAGATAGCGCAACCTGCGGATGCTGATACACATCTGTAGGCTAATTTGAAACAGTAACTAACTCTGTCTAGCAGAGTCGTTTTTGACAAGCTGATAGTTACTTAACCAGTCAAGACATTCCGTACATTTAATGGAACCCGAAGGTTGATTACCGTGTTTACAACACCCCCCCCCCCCCCCTGTTCTTATTCTGAGCCAGATCAATCCAGTCCACACTATTTCTTGTAGATCCATTTTAATATTATCTTCTCGTCTGCTCCTAGATCCAAGCGCTTTCTTTCAGTTTTGTAACTGTCGTCGTCGCCGACTGAGTGCAATGAATAGTTTTTAGCCTTGCCCAGCCCCCAAGCTGGAGGGCATCTCATTTTCGGCTGTCCGCGAATTCTTATTCCGTATGTTCGCAGTCACTTTCCATATCTAGAGTTCATCTGCGCTGCCCGCAACCTGAGGACGCGTCTTGCCGTAGTGGCAGGTATCCAGTTACTGTGTGTTCGAATCGTGCTGGGGATTCTTCTTATTTTGTTCGTGCCATGGATCATGAACACGCGTAAGGTCACTAAACTTGTTTTGAACCAGTTTATATTGGTTTTCTGGTAATTAAAATTAATTAGACGTAAATCAAATCACTATCCCGTCTGCTGGTTATTGGTTGTGGTGGTGGTTTTATATTATAATCAGAATACAACACATAAATTATAATTATATTTATGTTATAACTATATTGTACATATTATATTATATACATTATATTAAATAATATAACTATATCATACCTACTGTATTATATACATTATATATAAGTATATTATACATTATATTAAATACAATTATATTATACATATACATTATGTGTAATTATATTATACATTATATCATATAATATAATTATTATACATATACGTTATATTATATTATACACATACATTTTATATAATCATATTATACGTTATACATTATAATCAGAATACAACACAACGCTTTGTCTGCAGACTGTAGTATTATTCCGACAGTAAACAGTGATTGTTTGTGCATTAAATGTTTTGTTTTGTAACGTAGGTGCAGTATGTTTACTGTGAACTAGGAACTGCGTTTATATGTATTGCTTAAGGCTTCAGATGTTAACAGATTTCGAAATTATTATACAGTTTTTCGTTAATAGACTGTTCTTTAATTTAGCCTAAAATAGTCCCGTGTCGTAAGCCTGTACTTCATATATAGCGTTAAATTATATAGGATGCGAGCAGTGTCGCCAACTTTATTGGATTCTTTCTTGAAAATGTCACTACGAAGTGTTCTGTCATTAAGTGAGGTAAATGTACTTGTTTTATTAGTTGATCGTGTTTTGTCCCATTTTCTTCTTGTAAATTAATTTACAGGTGTTTCAAGTGCTGCAAAAGATAAGATGTGCCTTGTTCTGTGTACGTTGTGGTGCGTGTGCAGTGTTTTCAAACGTTATTAATTCTTAATGGGGAGTGTACCGACCGATATTCACATTCGGTACCATGACATTTCGCCCACAGGATTTATTTATGGGCTGTATTTGGTTTATGGAGTAAACAACGTCTTTACAATTCCGTGAACCTGTCGAGAGATTTCTTTGCAGAATATCGTGTGTTTTAAATAACATGTATGTAGTTGGACAGTGTTTCTTACAGTGGTGCTGTAAAAGACGTGTTTGTTTTGCAGAGGTGTCGCAGTAAATAATGTTGCTGATTGTGTTCTAAAAAGACCGTTTCGTAGAAATGATTGATATCGGTTTGGTTACGTGGTACACTCACAGGTATGCCTGCAGTCGGCGCATTCTTAGTGGAGATCGTTGCGTGTTGGCTGTGTGTGAAACTTTATCACTCTCATCCTCTTAGCTGTTAGACGTACGCAGAATAAACTGCGAGGTAGTTTAGAACTGACGTCATGAAGCACTTTTCGTAGGTCCTCACGAGTCCAGAAATTCAACGCATTTTTATGGAACCCGAAGGTCCATCAACGCATTATAAGCGTCCGCCACCTGTCCGTACCCTGAGTCAGAGCAATCGAGTCCATGCCTCCCCATCCCACGTCTTGAAGCAACATTTTAATATTATCCTCTCATCTACGCCTATGTCTTCCATATCGCAAATTGAAATTTGTTTCTTTGGGTACGGGTAGGAATCATATAATGGGGGAAGCACATTCCTCCGAAATTGTGATATCTGCCAGCCTACACATCGTCACATCCCAACAGAAAAAAATCTTCATAGCCACTGCCGTGAGAACCTCTGACCTCACATCGAAATCAGCCGTTCTTGTCTTGCTTTTGCACGCTATTTTTAAACTTTACCTACTTCCTGCGTAGGCCTGAGGTCACTATAAATTAGCGGGACTGTAGTTATTTGCGTGTTGCATATCTTGATAGTATCTTCTGCGCAGGCGAGAGGTCATCATAAAATAGCGGTACTGTAGTTATTTGCGTGTTTCATCTCCCGATCATATCTCCTGCGCAGGCCAGAGGTCACCATAAAATAGCGGGACTGTAGTTGTTTGCGTGTTGTATCTGCCGAGTTTTTTCAATCATGTCTCGTGTTGCGTTCGTGAATGAAAGCATGTAGTCCCCGTACTAGAGATCTTGGGAGAAGAAGGAAAAACATTACTGCCGGGCAGAAATGCCGAACAGTGGGGAGGCTCTGGAGGACACATTTCTAGCAAAAAGAAACAAAGCATTCCCTAATAACACGCTGTGGCTTGCTGTTCCATATACGTTAATTCCTGTGGGTTGAAAGTGTCATTTCCTATGAATATGATGTTTTGAGTGGTGATTCAGTATTTATAAATTTTTACATTTTGAAAGAGCATTGCTCTGTTCAAAAGTACTGTCCCGTCGTTTGACAGGAGGGACTGAGGCAAACGCCGACAACCCTGGAGGTAGGTATCTGGGCGGAGTATTGAAAATATAAGTCACAAGCGGTACCCTTTGGTCCAGCTGGCTCGGTTTGGCTGCCTGACTGTGAGGTGTGATCTGTTATCAACTACTAGGTGTGGATAAAGCACGAACGTGCGAGGCCAGTCGCATTGAGAGTGTCGCAACATAACTGCGTCGGTTGCAAATGAGAGGCCGGATGTGAAGCGCCACTGAATCCGTACGACGATATTGTCATGATATGTGACGTTGGTAAATGTCTTTGTCACATTCATTACGTAAAAGCTCCCACGCCTTACGCGTATAATGAGAAATTTTTGAATACGTTTTGTCATCAGTTGATATCTGAAGCCGACAGTGAGAAAAATATGTAGCGCCCTGTTCTAAAAATAAAGGTAATTATTTTTTACAATACAATGACATAGCTTTTAGGTGGCCAAGCGAGCATCCGGCAAAATGCAGCGAGAGAAACGAATCGTCAGTGAGATGGTATTAAAAAAAGAGAGAGAGAGCGGGAGAGTGTCGGTTTGGGGGGGGGGGGGGGGGGGGTGTTCGAGTGAGGACAGGAAGCGAGATGAACGGTGGAATGTTGCATTCCTACGGTGGGGTGAGAATAATTCATGTGAGAACTCATGTGGAATCCAGCGGTCTGATAGCTGCTATGCGTTCAAAGGTGGCAAGTTCGTATCTGTATTTTTGGTTCCAAGCCTGCATTGTTGTATCCTTTTGTACCTGCGTTTGTAATCATTGTCACTTTAATGCATGTGTTTTTGTTGCTTTCCCGCTTTCTTCAAAGTGTGGGTTTTCAACGCTTTGTTCAAATTCGGTGGACAGACTTGTATACTGTTTTTTTTTAAGGTTACTTACGCCGTCTACGTCAAGACTACAATATAAAACGGGTTCCATTTAACAACACTGCAAGTCCATAGGTTACTCTTTATTAAGACTTCGCGTAGTATGTAAGTAAGGTGTGTAATGTCATGCGAATCATCATCATCATCATCATCATCATCATCTTTCGCTGTAAATTTTCGTAGGTGTCAGTTCAGTGTTATATTTTCGGCATAACAGCTTTTTTGGCATTTTTATTTCCCTTAATTAATTAATTAACACACAGAGGAGAGGCTCACAGGAACTACGTCCCCAGGCTGGTCAAAAAATTCCTTCGCAGTTATTGAACCGAGAATTTCGTTACCGTATTCACAACAGGTCGCAACTTTACCCCGTCCTCACCCAGTTGAATTCACTCACACAAGAGTTCTGCTCGCTTGTGGGATATTACACGGCGTCGTGTGGTAATTGTTTACCGACGTTTCGGGACAACAAGTCGGTTCCATATTCAAGGGTCTCCTCGGACTCTTGACCAGTGGAGATGGGACCGATACATTGTCCCGAAACGTCGGTAAACAATTACCACACGGCGCCGCGTAATATCCCAGAAGAGCACAGAACACATCAACATCGCGGCGGAACTCTGAAATCACTTACACGTGTTTTCTTCGGGTTCTGTTCTCTGTGTTCCTTGATTTTCGAGGGTGTACGTTTTACCCTTAAGACTTTAGAATTGAGACCCTGTATACATTTTATGTATTTCCAGCGCACTTTACTTGTCTCGACGATGCCATGTCTGACCTTAACTTGCTGTTTGTAAGTAGTAAACCTACTCCATCCCGGACAGCCCGAAAGGATACGTCCTGTAGTTTGGTAGTTCGGACACTACCGTAAAATGTAAACTGGTTGCGAAATTTTGGATGTCTGTTACACACGTATAAATATTTGTAATTACCGGTGTCCGAATAGCTATTTCTTTACCCTGCGTTGTAAATGCGTGTGTGAGTTGATAGTGCAAAGCTTTCACAGGGGCTGGGTAATGGCATTCCTTATGACGGTACATGAGTTTGGCAGTGCAACCAACCAACCAACCAGCCAACCAACTCTCATGGAGCAGAGTCTTTCTTGAGAAGCTGACAGGTCCTCAGCTGTTCAAGAAATTTCCGGCATTTTATGGAACCCGGAGGCTAATTGCCACATTAACAAGAGGCCCACTCCAATCCCTATTTGAGCCAAATCAGTGGTCCATGCCCCCCATCAAATTTCTTGAAGATCCATTTTAATATTATCCTCACATCTACGCCTAGCTCTCCCACGTGGGGATGGCAGTGAAATACAGCTTGACTATACCATTGGGGCTATTCCTTGTGCAGATTTCTTGCCCTCGTAAGGAGCGAGATTCTGACACATCCAGCTATGATACGGTGACTCCAATATAAAATGTTTATTTAACCTTTTAAAGCCTAGCGGTAACTTTACGTACCACCAGGTTTAACATTAAAAAATTCTACGTGGTGCCCACACAGTGTATTTATGTGTTTTGTACGGATCTCAGAACAAACAGCAACTTTTGCCTTATAAAACATTAAGAGATTGGTTTTTATAACCGAAGTGGAGAGGGTTTACAGCGCGGTACGCACTGAGTTCTTATATAAAACATATGCGCTTCGTCTTTGAAGGGTTAAACCGAAGGCTAAAGCATCCTTTTGCACGGTCACTTTGTTATTACTTTATATTCTTTAGAATAAAAAAAATTCTACGTGGTGTCCACATTGCGTTTATGTGTTTTGTACGGATCTCAGAACAAACAGCAACTTTTGCCTTATAAAATACTGAGAGACTGGTTTTTATAACCGAAGTGGTGAGTGTTTACAGCGCGGTACGCACTGAGTCTGTACATAAAACAGATACGCTTCGTCTTTAAAGGGTTAAACAGTTTAGGCCAGTTAGGATTTTCAACGGAAAGAAGGG
Organism: Coptotermes formosanus; assembly: GCA_013340265.1. NCBI lineage: Eukaryota > Metazoa > Arthropoda > Insecta > Blattodea > Rhinotermitidae > Coptotermes > Coptotermes formosanus. Next base: position 681,796 of record BLKM01001275.1, read on the forward strand.
ATATGGGTATAAGGGAAAGATTGCGTGTTAAGAGCACAGTGGAAGACGTGCGTTACAATGAGTGAAACTGTGGGAACGAGCGTATAAAAAGATGGGTGTCCAGCCTGTAGCTTAGTCCTCTACACCGGATTACTGTATCTGCAGTGTGGCCTGACGTTTTACACGTAAGAGCTGTCGACACGTGGGGAATGCTGGTGTTTGAGATTTATTTTAGCCTGTCCATGAATCTGAAATATTGAAGAGGATGTCGTGCGGGTCACGTAGGTTTCACTGTGTTATTTTGTTGTTGTCAGATCATCCTGTCAGCAGCTGGTTAAACCTGGAATGGTTCAGATTTATATTCACGAGGTTCCCGTGTTGTCGAATCCCGTCCTGAGTATCCACCTGTTTTGCCTTTTTTTTTGTGTGTGTTTTTGTGTCATTCCCCAAAACATGCTGACCACGACCGGTTCCTTCCATACCCCTTCCAGTTCATCACTCACTTCATCGTCCACCCACTTCACAGATTGTGAAAGCTGACCCAAACTATAATGCATCTGACTCGTATTGGAAGGTTCCTGCTTCGAATCTTGTTCAGGATCTACTGTCAAGACAGATTTTTCATGCTATTTTAACGCCGCTAATTCCGTGCATTATCGTGATACTAACTGCTATATTACAGCCAAATAAATTCACTATTTCGCTGTTGCAACTGATTTTCACTTCACTCTTGACATGTTTCGACGCTTCACCACGTCATCTTCAGGGATTGCACCAATGTTTTTCTGCTGATAGGGTCGTTGTGGTATCTTCGTTTGCAAACTAGAATCAAGTTCCATCTTTAGAATTGAAGTCCTGGTTCGACATGTCTAGAATCAAGTCCTGAGTCAGACCGTCTTGGATCTCGTCCATGTTTGCACTGCCTACAGTCAAGTCCTGGTTAGGAGTTAACTTCCTGGTTCGGTGTATCTGAATCATGCCCTGAAATGTTTATTCATACTTAAGTACGAGTTCTGTCTCTGTAATTAAGTTCTGGGTGTTGAGAATCAAGCCCTCGTTTCTTTTATCCAGAATCAAGTCTTTGGCTAAAGGAAACCCTCTTGAAACGGAACAAGTGTTCGGATGTCTTGAAGTCGCATGACAAACTTTCTTTAATACCCATTGTTGTGCTGGTGTAAAGCACCTTCATTGCCCGTAGCATTTATACTTTCAGTCCTCAGACAACAGATGTTACCCGGTGTTGCCCGTGTAGGCTATTATTATTATTATTATTATTATTATTATTATTATTATTATTGAGTGCTTATCAGTAGATAACCATCTAGGTCTGTCTCCGCCCCTGTTGGGTTTAGCCCTGTAGTTATCAGTTATAATTGCAATGGATGACAGCGATCTTACTGATGAATTGCATACGGTTGGTACCACTGCTGCTTGGTATGCGGCTGGCCTGTCTGTGAAGTCTCGGCCCAGATACACGTATCGTATCGAAGGGTCGGCGATGTTCGTCCGTCCGTCCGTCCGATCAGCACGAAGATAGTTCCTCTATTCAGGCTAGGTTTGCTTCCATATATATGTATATAAAATCGTGGGTGCACATTTTTTTTTTTTTCAAAAAATCTGGGATCCGGCGTAAAGCTCCAGGCGCTACAAGAGTTACGTGAAGAAGCTGCCATACGAGGATTTGTGCAAAGACGTGGCCACTGGCAGGTCTGCTACCACGGAGGCCTGCGTTCGATCTCGGGCCAGGGCGTGTGACATTTGTGATGGACTGAGTGGTACTGGGACGGGACGGGTTTGTCTCCTAGTGCTTCGACTCCCTCACTGTCGTTCTACAATTTCTGAATCCTTAATACTACTGTTATCAGAAGGACAAGCGGGCAAAGCCTGGGAACTTTCAAACACAGCATTCATCTTTCGGATGTCGAGGCGTATTGAACAAAAAATGTGGTTTCAGTATACACACACACACACACACACACACACACACACATACGTACACATACATATAATACGTACGTATTATACATACATATGTACATATATACATACATACACACATACATACACACACACATACATACATACATACATACACACATACACACACACACATACATACATACATACATACATACATACATACACACACACACACACACACATACACACACACATACACACACACACACACATACGTACACATACATATAATACGTACGTATTATACATACATATGTACATATATACATACATACACACACACATACACACACACACACACATACATACATACATACATACATACACACACACACATACACACACACACAGACACACACATTTACACACACTTTGAATTGTTAGAACAGCTTCATAAATATCTCTCTGTTAACCTGAGTTTTTGGAGGTAGATACATAGGTACAAGGAACCTTGATGGTCAGACCCCATGTAAAGGTCCGTCTTTAATATCTGAGAATAGCTGTCTACGATTGGAAGATATTTTTTTGAATATCTGTAATTATTGTGTGCCTTTGTCGAGCTCACCTCGTATCGTCGTGGCGTCACATATAATAACACCGATTTCTCTAAAAACATGACTATACTTTTTGACAGTTTTGAATAGAGAAGCGGTTTTGAATCCTCCCGAGTAAAGGAAGGGGGGGACGATTTTGATGCCAGTCTATTGATTTTCGATTACCATAAAATATTAACACCGTCTGCGCGTATTTATGACATTTCAGCACGATCAAGATAAGTGATTTTTTTTTGTTGCGTGTCTGTTGCGTGACGAACCACAACACGTGTTACCCATGTGCAGAATGTCAGTGGTGGGTGATGCCTTAGCTCGCTTGCTTTATCAGTCTTGAGAACCCCATCTAACAGACATGCCGACAGTGTTGCCAGAGGCTGTGTATGTGAATACCCACATACATACATACATTAGTTCTTTGAAGCTTGAAGTTAATGTAAATAATATATATAGAATTCAGTTCCTACCCCACAGTAAACACGTACTGTCCCCACCGTCTGCTTTACACAGACCCACCTAGCGGTACATACGACCAGGTTTAACATTTAAAACATTCTACTTGGTGCCCACATTATGTTTATGTGTTTTGTACGGATCTCAGAACAAACAGCAACTTTTGCCTTATAAAACATTAAGAGATTGGTTTTTATAACCGAAGTGGAGAGTGTTTACAGCGCGGTACGCACTGAGTCCTTATATAAAACAGATACGCTTCGTCTTTAAAGGGTTAATGCTGTTTAGGGAAATAATCCCTGTTTCTCGTGAGAATTATGAGAAAACCAATAAATACTCCGTGTAGACAAAATTAAGGTTTAGTTATGTATTTTATGGTTGTTTAACGACGATGCCAGTAGCTCTTACTGATTGTATCAAACGGTAGGATGACCAATGAGCAGTGGATTGCGGAGGAATTGGGAGGAAACGGTCGAGGCCTAATTTCAGGAAATATGATCGAATTTGCCGATCCCGGTGGCTGCGCGGTCTAAGGCGTGGGTTTGCGGACGTTCGTTTGCTGGGATTGTGGGTTCGAATCCCGCCGGGGGGGCATGGCTGTCTATCTCTTGTGAGTGTTGTGTGTTGTCAGGTAGAGATCTCTACGTCGGGCTGATCACTCGTCCAGAGGAGTCCTACCGCTTGTGGTGTGTGTGAATATGATCGTGAAACCTCGATAATGATGAGGATCTTGCCTACTAGGGGCTGTTGCGCCATTGGGAGGAAAAATAATCGAGTTTACATGGAGGAAGCGAAGAAAGCCATTAACGCCAAGATAGCAGGTCTGTGGGCAGAGATATGAACCCAAGACCTTTTGGAATACACAACAGCATTACAGCAGACTCGACGGCTACGTGTATTCCTGCACGTTTTGTGTGTCTGGAAGCGCATGGTACGCAGTGCGTAATTAGTACTGAGCGGTAAAGGTTTAACGAACTTGCGTTGTAGGATATTTGTATTCAGAAGTGTTATTTGTACCGAATGTGTAAAGTGAATACAGGATATGTCGTTTAGAAATTGCGGATGTCCGTGCATTTGGACGTTTAATTCCCAGATCTACTCTCTGGTTCTCATAATTTGTTGTGCATTAAAACTTTGCAGGCAGATATAATTTTGATCCACATAAATGCATTAAGCCGTTCTTTGTACCCGAAATTGAAAATGGACATAACACCAGACATGGGTTGCCGGAGGAGGGGGGGGGGGGGGGCATTTGTTTCATGTGAGATGACGCCCCAATCCGAGTATGTTTCATTGTATTGGCTGTTTAGGGCAGAGCACGGATGGGTATGGAGCAGTAGTGGAATGTTGATTATCAGGGGGAAAAAATCGAAGAAACATGAAGAAAAGCGTTCTCTAGTACTGCTTATTACACCACGAATTGCATGTGAAATATCCCGGGATTGAACCAAAGACTCCGTGCTGAGACGCCAGCCACTAAATCGCCTGAGCCAGCGATGCATAAATTCCGGACATATGAATTTTGTATGATTGCGTCAGGGCTGTGGAGTCGGTACATAAAACCTCCGAATCCTGAATTTTTAAATTCCGGCTCGACTGCGACTCCGACTCTTACTGCTTCATAAAAGCTCAATATGTAGTCTATGATAATGGGAAACCTACTAAAGTGAAAAAAGGTATCATAACACATTTCATCGCCACCACGTGAGTCATCAGGCTACTTTTTAGACTTACAACCTACATTTAAGTATAAGTCTAACAGTTATTGTAGCTAGTATCTATTTAAGATTTTATATCGTCGTCGGAGTTGGAGTCGGTACATTTTTACCGACTCCGACTCCACCCAAAATTCCTTCCGACTCCGACACCACAGCCCTGGTTTGCGTCTAATCCTTGTGGTTCTTTGGTACAAAACTTTCATGTCAATTTTGTGTCGCCTGGAATTTTGAGGTAGCGCCTAGATTTAGTTGAAAATTCATACACAAATTGCCTGAGCTCTGGCATTATCTACGTAGAAGGCACTGTTTGTCGAAATTCGTATACAATCCTGCACGTCATGTTATTATGTACATCGATATATATAAGTACAGCGCAGGCGTGAATTCGAGTGGTTTGTGTGTCGCCCCGTCTTGAAGAGAAGAGCGTCCAAGTCTTTGGACGGATGGACCCTTCAAAAAATCTGAGAGCAGTAACTTCTGTATGGAACATTTTCAAATGCGTTGTGTGTTTAAGGAAGTGCGGGTGACATTATTCATGCATAGCTAATCTTTGTTGCCGGAGTGGGTTTATTTGCGCCTTCTCTTATCGTGGCTACGTTTGCGTTTGCAATAAATTCGTTCGTGTCCTGTGTGTACTGTTGAAGCCGGTACAAGCTACACGTAGCACGTGGCCTTTTTGCTGAATCTGTAAGATGATCGAGAGAAATGATGGATTTAGAATCGCAAATTTTAGAAGATAAATGTACTGCAGATTAGAGAACAGTTTTCTAATCTTGTTTTACTGACTTCTGAAGGTATGGAGTCACAACCTCCACGGTCAGAAGCTGGAGACTGCCGAGGTTCTTGCGCCTTCTCAAAAATGGGTAAAGCAATCGCTGTACAGGCCTGGACAAACCCTTAGTGCTCCAGGAGGTTGAGACTCCCAGAATTGGCAGACAATCGGCACATAAAGGTGGTAAGGGTGTCAGCCCTACGCACCGACCGTCTATACCCCAGAAAATGAGTACCAGGAATATTTCCCGGTACTCATTTCTGTTAAAGGCTGAGTCGACCCCAGGGCCATAGTGCGGCCGGAAGTATTTTGTCAAATATTCCAGTGATGCCATCGGGAATCGAACCCGCGACCTACCGTCATGTAGAGCACCGCGTGCCCCCCTTGTACCCCCCACCAACTTCTGCCAAAGTCAGCGCGGTTGTGTGTCTGGCGCTTTGAGACGTAAGACCAGTGTGAAGTGGGACAGTACCACGTGTGTAGTGTAGTGATTTCCCATACATTGCCGCATATATCCACCATAAACATGGGTGGTGTTCAAATAAATGGTATCTTTGTTTCTGTATTTGATTCAGCCGAGTAGTTAAACTGCGGGTGTATGCATTTACTAGTACGTTCGTGGATTCCATGTGGAGCTTCAATAACATTGAACAGCGGATGCCTTAGGGCTGTTTATGTGACGCAGTAGCCATGACTGCGGCTTCAGAAGTACTTCGTAAGTGAACTGGGTAGCCGTTGTGATTAATTCTTGGAACATTGTAGTTATTGAAATTTATCAGGATGACGTAATGTCATATATTTGAGGCCCTTTTACGTGTAAACTTTGTCACAGAGATGTAGGTAAACAGTCTAAGCGCTGCGAGGGCTAAATGTAATCTACGTTTTATGTAGGTATTTAGTACGCGTCTGCCGATTCCAGTGGCCGCGCAGCCTGAGGCGTGGGTCTTCGGTCGTTCGCTTGCTGGGATTGCGGGTTCGAATCCGGCCGGGGCATGGCTGTCTGTCTCTTGTGAATGTTGTGTGTTGTAAGGTAGAGGTCTCTGCGACGGGCCGATCCCTCATCCAGAGGAGTCTTACCGAATGTGGTGTGTCTGAGTGTAATCGTGAAGCCTCGATAATGAGGAGGCCGTGGCCCACTGGGGGCTGTTGTGCCACTGGAAAAGGAAATTAGTACGTGTCTCACAGAGAACACTGTACTTCCACTAGAAAGATCAGTCAGATAAATAATCGCTGTGTGTTCCGAGACCATGCAAAACACATAGATACACTTTGTATAGTTTTTAATGATAAAGTTGGCGGAACATGTTGACACTAAGCTGTAAGGCGTTGACGAATTAACTGCTCTTGTCGTATGAATTTTATGGAATTCATAAATTCTTTGTGGGCAAAATCCAGTGTTTTTACCTACAGCATGTAGTACATATGGCGACAATTCTTTAAATTATTAAACTCTTCTGGATATATGTCTGAATAGAAATATCTGAATTGTGATTGGTTATTTTCCGGTAGAAGTTTAGGGGCATGCACATTGTGTGTTATTCTGATTTTGTGGAATTTAAGCGGTCTTAGTTAATCTAGATTTTGATTCCACAGTCGGATTCTTTGAGATCATTCCGAGAGAAGGGGGACCGTGTTTGGTCAGATACTGACAGTGCTGCGTGCTGAACGGCTGGGGGCTCTTGATTCTATTCCAAGAAGGGCCAGAGCTTTTCTCTCATCACTACAAGGTCCCTAGCGGCGCTGGGGCCCAAAACACCATGTCCATTGCGTACCGACGAATGGATGGCCGAAGATGAAGAGGCTGAGACATGAGATGAATGTCTTGAACTATTCCTCCACAATCCATGCGTTTTCACGCGTTTAGAGCGTATTAACCCATTAAAGACGAAGCGTGTGTTTTATATAAGGACTCAGTGCGTACCTCGCTGTAAACACTCTCCACTTCGGTTATAAAAACCAGTCTGTTAATGTTTTATAAGACAGAAGTTGCTGTTTGTTCTGAGATCCGTACAAAACACATAAAAGCAATGTGGGCACCATGTAGAATTTTTTAATGTTAAACCTGGTGGTACGTAAAGTTACCGCTAGGCTTTAAAAGGTTAAAGCACAGAGATTACTTGACGTTTTTACCAGGGACAGAAACTCTGCCATTTGAGTTGTTATGGCACTGACATAACAGGTGTTTTCTCAATAAGACTGTCCGAATAATATTTAGGAAATGTTTCGCACATTTCGGCTGTGTCCCAATGCAAGAAAATGATCTTTGCATGCGTGTAAGGCTGTAAATAGGTGCGTTTCTTCACGACTTAAAATTTCGATCTAATAACGGCTCCTCTCTTCCAAGTCGCTAGGTTAATAAAATGTAATTAAGGTGGTTCCTTTGTATGCGGCTGGTCCGACAACTTTTTATTGGTTCATTCCGTCACGAAACTGCGTGTTCCCTGAGGCCACTGTAATGCTGTGCGTTTTATTAGGGTTGCATGTTGTCTTTTGAATCATTCACAGCAGTGAAGAATAATTTTGACATAAGAATAATAGCGTGGATGTCATTCATACGTGTTACAACACTTGTTAGGAAGTGTGAGTTTATGCATTTACACAGCGGTGTAATCGGGGATTCCGGTCTTCAGGGATGTGACGCTGTGTCGCTGGGTAGGCGGTTACCGACGTTTCGAGGGAACTCGTCGCCTTCGTGTTCAAGGGTTGAGGGTTCACTTGCGCTGCGGAATAGAAACGGGAATTGACAAACGACATTTGTCAGGTAGAATGAGGCCGCAATATTAGAATATTCTGTATAATATCTATGCACTAGCTGTATAGCATACGAATTTTTTTTCCCCCCTGTGGCGCAACAGCCCCCAGTGGGCCAGGGCCTCCTCATTGTCGAGACGCCACCATGACACTTACACTACACTCGGTAGGACTCCTCCAGACGAGGGATCGGCCAGTCGCAGAGACCTCTACCTGACAACACGCAACACTCACAAGAGACAGACATTCATGCCCCGGCGGGATTCGAACCTACGATCCCAGCAAGCGAGCGGCCGCAGACACACGCCTTAGACAGCGCGGCCACTGGGATCGGCCTCATACGAAATTACTTATGTCAAATGATGTCATCCATCATGGACGAGACAGAAAATTGAGCCCTGCATACTGTTGCAAATACGTTGTGCTGTACACATAAAGTAGTATAACCTTTCAAAGCCTAGCGGTAACTTTACGTACCACCAGGTTTAACATTAAAAAATTCTACGTGGTGCCCACATTGCGTTTATGTGTTTTGTACGGATCTCAGAACAAACAGCAACTTTTGCCTTATAAAACATTAAGAGACTGGTTTTTATAACCGAAGTGGAGAGTGTTTGCAGCGCGGTACGCACTGAGTCCTTATATAAAACAGATACGCTTCGTCTTTAAAGGGTTAAACTCACGAATTATTAAATTCATGCCGTACTTACGTACGATATTCTTTAAAACAGTTCACAATATGTCACTGTCAATATAGCCCACTATGGTACGTACAAAAGACTGCTGCGTATACAACCTGCACGGCCAGCATTCCAGCCAACCCGCATGCGTAGTACATATAACACGTTTCTTAGGGCAATAAGCATCAAGTCCACTTCAGCACCTGAAGGTCCTTCAAAGACAAGTTTCACACAGCGCACCCAAAATTTATTTCATTAGCCCCCTAAATCCTGATTTTCTTACCAAAATATTTAAAGACTTCAGCTTCTACACCACAGGGCACACCGTACATCTCAATTACAAAGACAAGCCATTTTGTGCTCTTCGCGAATACTATCGGTGCCTACAGCGAGAACCACAAAAAGCGCATCAGTGCTGACACTGGGGACAGCAGGCGTACACTTAGACTGAATACTCCATAAGGTGTCAGAAGTCATTATCCCTTTAAAGACGAAGCGTATCCGTTTTATATAAGTAGTCAGTGCGTACCGCGCTGTAAACACGCTCCATTTCGGTTATAAAAACCAATCTCTTAATGTTTTATAAGGCAAAAGTTGCTGTTTGTTCTGAGATCCGTACAAAACACATAAACGCAATGTGGGCACCACGTAGAATTTTCTAATGTTAAACCTGGTGGTACGTAAAGTTACCGCTAGGCTTTAAAAGGTTAAGGACTCAGTGCGTACCGCGCTGTAAACACTCTCCACTTCGGTTATAAAAACCAGTCTCTTAATGTTTTATAAGACGAAAGTTGCTGTTTGTTCTGAGATCCGTACAAAACACATAAACGCAATGCGGGCACCACGTAGAATTTTTTAATGTTAAACCTGGTGGTATGTAAAGTTACCGCTAGGCTTTAAAAGGTTAATGCTACATTCGTTTGATTCGCTCCTGACTCATTCTCTGTCGGTGTCTGTGTCCGCGGCATGATGTAAGTCTGTAACGCAGCTAGAAAAGGTATTTCCAGTTACGTAAACACCGATTGGAAAGAACCTTGAATGTCGTCTATTTTTATACACTGTTCCCCTTTTTATGATTTGTATTGTTCTTTAGTTGGTGGACTGTGTGTCGGAATGTGGCTGTTACGCCAGAGGGATCTAATTTGAATAAAACCTGTGTGTACAACTTGCTGTGTTCTGGACCAGACGTAACGGAAGCCGCTCGTTGAACCTCTGTCTCCATCAGTCATCCCGACATGAACCATGTGTGTTTATAAGTAAGGGAGCAGAGTACAGGCACGTGCCCGCGTGGAGAAAAACGAAAAAAGGTTTTACAGGGGATGTAGCGGAAAGAGGGTGGGTGCTGAGTGAGGGGGCAGATGTAGCGCTATCTGAAAACTTCAACACAGCTGTTAAAATAGAAGCATGGTTAGACGTGTAATAAATGCGAATCTGATTTTTGGGGGGGGGGGGGGGCTAACCTGAAACGTTGATGAATTTTAAGGGAAGACCATCGACTGAGGGTGGAGATTTATCATCTGGGGTACAGTTTGCTAGAGGGCTGCCAACGTTTCGGAGGAACTTACTGCCTCTGTCTTCGGGGACAGAACACCCAGATGTTCGAGACGACAGGTTCTTCCCAAACTTTGGTGCCTGTGTACCAATACGGTGCCATGCTACAAGAATGTTGATCGAATTTGGTTGGCTGGTCGAGTGTGAAGAAGGTAGGACAATAATATTTACAAGCAAGAGAGTGGGGAACACTAGGATAAAGAAGACTGCGCAGTGAGGAGTTGCATAATTCGTACACATCTCTTATCGCTGTGCTGTTAAGATACAAATAGTGTTAGGTAATATGTGCGTGCTGCTCGGAGATTTGAGCCAAACGTTACACTACAGTGGACTACATTACGCGTGTGAATGGGGCGCTATCCGTAAGGGTGCGAGATTGGTTTAAAGTCTGAAGTGTTACTGTTACTGTGTGTACCACTGTTTCAGCCTTCAGCGCCCTGTATCCTGTCTGTGTAATGCATTTTATTATTGTTATTATTTATTTTGACTGTAAATGGGTTTGTACCCGGTGGCAGTGGTGCTACAATAAGACGCAACACACAAAATAACACACCACACTCAAACAAAACACAGCACACAAAATTACAAAAACAATAAACGATACATACTACACACAATACATACAGTTTACGAGGGTCGGTCAGAAAATAAGTTTACGTGGCATATCATTTCGTAATTAAAGAACGTACAGTGAATGTGATCGTAGTAGTCTGTCGGTTTAGGAGCGTAATTCATTCCTCGAACCCTGCGTATGAGACTAAAATTCGTAAAACGCAAATGAAATCTTCAGTTTTCATACAAAAACACTATCACCAACAAATGAAATCTTCAGTTCTCATACAAAAACACTAATCACCAACAAATGAAATCTTCAGTTCTCATACAAAAACACTAATCACCAACAAATGAAATCTTCAGTTCTCATACAAAAACAATACTCACCAACAAATGCACAAAGGGAGTTTTATCATCAATCGTAACACACTCCTACATGTTTCGACCCTGCTGGGTCATCTTCAGGGAGAACTTTTTTGTTATCGTTACACTAAGGTTGCACTTTATAGTTGAGTGAGAATGTGCTGCTGACTGTGTACTGCGTTGTTTTTGGAGGCGTGAACTCTCTGCGCAGTACACAGTCAGCAGCACATTCTCACTCAACTATAAGTGCAACCTTAGTTTAATGATAACAAAAAAGTTCTCCCTGAAGATGACCCAGCAGGGTCGAAACATGTAGGAGTGTGTTACGATTGATGATAAAACTCTCTTTATGCATTTGTTGGTGATTGGTGTTTCTGTATAATATAGTGCACGGACATGGAACACATTAACCTTCTAAAGCCTAGCGGTGACTTTACGTACCACCAGGTTTAACATTAAAAAATTCTACGTGGTGCACACATTACGTTTATGTGTTTTGTACGGATCTCAGAACAAACAGCAACTTTTGCCTTATAAAACATTAAGAGACTGGTTTTTATAACCGAAGTGGAGAGTGTTTACAGCGCGGTACGCACTGTGTCCTTATATAAAACAGATACGCTTCGTCTTTAAAGGGCTAAACTTCAGTTCTCATGTTACAGGCCTGAGTTTTAATTGGTTCCAGAGGTCTAAAATTTCTCTAAACATGCAGAGTGCACCTTACTACGCCACAGAACGGCAATTAATTTTGAAGAAAATAACACCACTTTTCAGTTAATTTATTTAAATGACATTACTAGTAATTAACCTATGCATAAACAATAATTACATTATTAAATTTGTATAGAAAATGCATAACCGTAGGGGCCATCCGCATTAGGAATTTGATACGCGAAAAAGAATCCTCAAAAGTCGATCGATGCAAAATTACTGACATGAAGGAAAGCGAAATTCACAACAAAGTTACGAGAAAGGGGCGAGATGGTGCGATGCTGCTGCTTCTGCGCAGACCGCTCTGAGATGTGGTAACTTATGCGCATTACAGAAGATTTGGGAAACCGGCAACAACCGAGAGAAGAGGCCCTGGGAACAACCACCGTTTTGCGAGAGGGAAGGGGCTTTTGTATGCTGAAATTGACTTGCAAATAAAAAAAAATTACTAATTTGTGCGTCTGGCACGAACAAAATTCTGCAAACCGAATACTCGTACAGTGAGGGATTACTATATGTGAGGGGAATGCGTTGTCAAGCGATCGTCATCAGTTTCCAGCGCTGAAGCAAGTTCTGGTCAGCCATATATTTAAAGCTGATAGCCAGATGGGCACAGTTGTGACACGATGGCTGATAACACAGGACACGGACTGATACCGACACGGAATAGAAAAAGCACGTCCAGCGATACGACAAATGCCACAGTTATTGTGGGGACTGTGTAAAAGTAGTGGGATAGCAGTGCAGTTAAAATATGAACTGTTGTTATTAGAGCTGAAAATAAAGAACGTAGACTACATTCATTGTAAACTTATTTTATGACGAGTTCTACGCTGTTCTGGAATGTTGCGCAGCGTGGAGTGGTAGCTCTCTATCGACGTTTCAGGATAACCTATCTGTTCCATCTTCAAGGGTCTTGTTGGACACCTTGACTCTTGAAGAGGGGACCGATAGTCCCGAAACGTCGGTACAGAATTACCACTCAACGCTGCGTAATATTTCAGAAGAGCGGAGATCCCATCAGCGTCGCGGCGGAGGCCATAAATCAGTTTTATTTGCTGACAGACGTCGTATTTGCTTCATATGATCAGAATAGACAATTATGTCCTTATGAAACATTAACCGATTTTCCTTTGTAATGGAGACACAGTGTTTTCTGTGAGTTAGGAGTTGTACTTTTTAGATATTGGCTGAATTTTAGGATTCAGACGGTGGTGCAGTCCGATGTAAACCATCGGTTTAAGTGCTGGATGCTTATCTATGCAGGCTTGATATATCGTGTGTAGTACCTACTGGTAAGAACTTGTAAATCGGCGTACGAGAAGTTACGAGGAGCGGAGACATCACGGGTGTGGAACTCGGTCTTTCGTTTTAAGGGAAGAACATTATATTGAGAGTGTTAGGGGACAGGTTGGTGAGGGAAATGTTTGGACTCAGAGGAGAGAGGAATGGTGACAAAGGGAGTCGAGGCGCCTCATAATTTGTACTCTCCACCAAATGGCAGGCATGGAGGGGAGACGAGAAATGCATACAAAAAGCACTTCAGAAGAAGAGTCGTGATTGGAAAGATAATTTTATAAGGCTCTTAAAGGGTGGGTTTTAGGGGTGTGGAATGGGTTTCGTTTGGGCTCACTGTAAAGGCCAGCGGTCGACTGTTGTGAATGCTGCAATGAACAGCAGATTTTCATATATTTCTCAGCAAGCTGAGTAACCAGCAGCTTTTTAAGGACTGCTTCTAATGGCTTTCAACTAGGTGCGCGACGAGCAGATTTTCTGGAAGGGATGTGAAGTTGGCTAAGCGGTGCTACTATTGGTGTGTGTGTGTGTGTGTGTGTGTTGGAGGTGCGGGGTTCGCACTTTGGTCGGGAAACAGACGGTTTTGAGTGAGATTTTTTTTTATTTCGTGGGGTTACTTCAGTTTTTCCGTACAAGTACGGGGTTAGGACCTTAAATTTAGACGCGACCATTTCCTTGCGCATCTTTTCCAGTCAGTGTCATCCAGTTATTCCGCGCTGAATAGCCCGAATTGTGACGGCGTCGTTGAATTCTTTTAAGAGTTGCGCTCTTCTGGGATATTACGCAGCGTAGAGTGGTAATTCTGTGCGGACGTTTCGGGATAACCTATCGGTTCCATCTTCAAGGGTCAACAAGTCCAAGTTCTTGGACTCTTAGACCTTTTGACCCTTGAAGATGGGACCGATAGGTTGTCCCGAAACGTCAGTTCAGAATTACCACTCTTCGCTGCGTAATATCCCAGAAGAGCGCAGATGTTATATACAGCGCGGCGCAAGCCTGAAATATTGGATCCTTTTGTTGCCCAATTTACGGTGTTTTTAGAATCTCGAAATATGTTTTGTCTGATGGTAATGGAAGAATGATGAATTGGGCAGGATTTGGAAAGAAGCAGTCGAGGACTGATTGAAGTACTGTAACTGACTAACTCCATGGAACAGAGTGCTTCTTGAGAAGCTGATAGTTCCTCAGCTAGTCGGGGAATTGTCCGGATTTTATACAACCCGAAATTTTCATTTCCCTGTGTACACGATCTCACCACTTGGTCCGGTTCTGAGCCAGATCAATGCAGTCGACGCCGCTGTCCTATTTCTTTCAGGTCAGTTTTGATATTATTCTCCCATCTAGGGTTGGCTCTTCCAAGTGGCGTTCTTCCCTCAAGGTCTCTCCACCAGAATCCTGTATGCACCTCTCCCCTCCCCAATATGTGCTAATTCCCCGCCCGTCACATTCTTCTGTGATTACCCGAATAATATTTAGTGATCGAGTTGTGATTATTAAGCTCCTAATTACAGCATCTCCTCCGTTCGCCTCTTTTACTTCCTCATTCTTAGGCCCAAATATCTTCCTCATCCCCTTATTCTCAAATTCCATCAGTCTGTGACTCATATACCGACCTTATTTACATGGCCGGGATGAGGAAAACAACGAAAAACTTCACGTAAAGATGACTAATGTACCGTCCGGGATTCGAATCTGAGAACGGGATATAGATGTAAAATTACCTCTACACTAACATGTGCTCCGTGGACGGTAGTTCGTGTAGTTGGTTCGTTAGGCTTTACACGTCTTCATTGTCTCTCGGTGTTAAAATCAGAGGGATTCGTATGCAGAGTACAAGTGGCCTGTAGGTGCGTGAAGGCAGGAAGGAAGTCCGTGTTGTTGGAGACGGGAAGTGGTGTTCAGCTGGTGCGAGCGAGAGAGCGACAGCTCGCCCAGCGCGCAGTTTCCTACTTGTGTATCTCGAATGTGATGGTCTAAATTTAAAATGTGTACCATGGTGTGTGAATGTTGAACATAGCGAGTCCACAGTACGCATCCCAGAACAGTCAATATTGGTTTGTCCAATGTTGCCACATGCGTTTCATTCAGATGTTCTTTTTAAGGTATTAAACATCCTGTGTGTGTGTGTGTGTGTGTGTGTGTGTGTGTGTGTGTGTGTTTCTTTAACGATGCTGTCTGTTGCTGACACTATATGGCGACAGTAATAGATGAAAGAATGCGTGTGGGGCATCGGCTCAGTGATACGGGCGGGGGAAAACGTAAATTAATAGTTTTGGGACGCTGTTTAGAGGGTACTTCAAAAGTCCGTGCCATGATTCCGGCGGTATATCGACGGTTTTTAATCGCGGAGGCCTGTTTTCAGTTCCAGTCGGAGTGAGTTTGTGATTTTTTGGGGGGGTGGGGGGGGGG
>BLKM01001275.1:697651-729246 GCA_013340265.1 Coptotermes formosanus
CCCCCCCCCGTGACGCTGGGAGAGGGTTCGCGCGAAGTACTTTGGTTTTCCTCATAATCATTCCACAATGCCCCCTGCTCGTTCATTCATCCGTCACCGACGCTATATAATCTTCACTAAAGGCAGCGTCGTTAAGTAACGCTTAAACATATGCCCTACAAGAGATAGCCGAAGAATTTTATTCAAGCCACAATTCTTGTGATTTTTTGTGTTGAAGGTGTCTGGTTCGATTCTTGGTCGGGTGATTGACCGAGGGACATCGTGGGGCGGGAACTTCGTAATTTATTGTTGACGATTTACGCAGCAGTTCGACGGTGTTTGCTTCGGGCTGTTGACATCATTAAATAGACCATAAATGCGAATATAAAAAAGGTTAGATACATTAACAAACCCGGATAAATAATCAAGAATGTATGGATCAGTAAGTGTTGAACCTTAGTCAGAATAACTGCCAGATGATGGCACCTCGGTGGCGATACATGCAGGAGCTTACAGGAGCTTTATACTTCCGAATATATTTTGTTAAGTACATAAGTAGGTTAATGTATTGTAATTAATTGTTCAGAATGTCTGGTAAGCCATGATGATAGGCTGGCATGTTAGAAAGCTCGTATATTTTGTTCTGGCAGCGTCTTTGTGTTGAATGCTCTTGTGAAATGCAGCACGTACGCCCTTTGCCATGGATAGAGCACTCACACACTCACGTGAGTGTACGCAAACTGCTCTCTGTGGTCAGTATGAAGCGACGGATTGGGTTAAGTTGTCATATTTAAGCCCCTCTTGGAAAGACGAGTTGAATGTGCCAGGTGAATTAGAACAGAGCATGTTTTGCTAGATGTGAAGGTCTGAGGGCTCGAACTATGAGGGCTGGTAGAAACTTACAGGCGTTCTGGGGAAACTTCTTCCTCTGTCAGGCTAGAAGTTGAAGACAGCGGGTCTGTCCGAAACGTCTAGTTAGTTTGTACCACACTGTAGCGCGTCACATTCCAGAACGCAGTAATATTCGGTGAATACTTTTCGTTTTACAAGAGTGAGCCAGCGTGTTACACACCTGCTGCTGACGGCGGTGCTCCGGGTTCTGTTCCAGCGCATTCGTTGGGAGGACAAATTGCCACTGAGGCACAGTGTCCTTCGTAGTGCATTCAGGCTTCGTTCTTATTCACTACAAGCCCTCAGATGTGCGACGGGCATAACAAGCTGATGCATTTCCTCCACCTCGATTCGTAGTTCGTCTTTTGTCTTCCAAACGTCATTAAACTTTCGCAACAGAAAAGGGGAGCCAGCGTTATTTCTTTAAGACCAGTTTGAATAATATCGCTTTTAGACGTACGCTTCCCTTCAGGATTTTCTACTTCGTGTACATTTGTTACGTATCTCAACTTCCTACATGCGTCGCCAATCTCATCCTTGATTTTAGTGACTACCAAACTGTGGTATAGGTGTCAAATTATTAAGTTTCTTATGCAGTTCTCTCCATTTTCCCTGGTGTCCCCTTCAGTTCTAAATATTGTCTTTCGCACACTATTTTCAAACACCTGCAGGCTGTGGTTGTCCTCAACCTAACACCTGTGTGGTCAGTGCGTAGTGTGGGGTGAGAAGAGCGTAATGCGGGCAGTATGAACTGAAGGAGTGAAGGTGATGTATAAATTACTGGCGCATTATACAGTACGTGGAACACAATAAGTCAAGTTTCACAGCACTGTGCAGAAAGTACCGCATCCTTCCAGGAAGCAGGAAATCCTATTCATCCTGTTTTATTTCCTCTATTTAGCTCTTCCTTATTAAGGACGTTTGTGGAAATTACGAACATCACTTCTAGAAATGTAAATTTTTTTTAAACTGCTGAATTATGTAGTTCTGCATCGATCGCGCGAGTCTGGAAATTCGCACGGCGGTAACTGTGCAGGTTTCGCTATGTGACGCCGTATAGTCTGGTTGAAATTTACAGATGTTTCAGAGGAACACGCCTCAGTCACCAGGGTAATTCTATACTGAAACGTCAGTTCACTTAGATCAGACTACACGGCGTCGTATTCCTGAAGAGAGTAAACTTTGATTTGTACTGTATGTTTAACCTTTTAAAGCCTAGCGGTAACTTTACGTACCATCAGGTTTAACATTAAAAAATTCTACGTGGTGCCCACATTGCGTTTGTGTGTTTTGTACGGATCTCAGAACAAACAGCAACTTTTGCCTTATAAAACATTAAGAGACTGGTTCTTGTAACCGAAGTGGAGAGTGTTTACAGCGCGGTACGCGCTGATTCCTTATATAAAAAAACAGATACGCTTCGTCTTTAAAGGGTTAAGCTACGTGAATCTTGGACTTGCAGCGTGTTGTAGAGTAACAACGTTTGATTTTGCCTTACGGATGCGTCACAGTACTTGTTAACATTGCACGCACGCACCCGCACGTATCTGTATAACAAACACTGTATTTGTACGTCCATCTCAGATTCTAAATTGTAACTCCCAGAGATTCGTTTGGTACGGAATTTATTTGCATCCGTGTAATGGTCAGCTTACAGGAACTGCGTAGGCTGTAGGTGTTTCAGAACAGACGGCTGAGGCTAGTGTTTGTACCTAAGAAAGCTCGTGACACGAAGTGGAGAAAATTTGATAACGGGGAGCTTTATGACTTTTAACATCCGCACGAAATGAGGGAGCGTTTTTTTTTTATCAAGGAAACTGAGACAGTGTGGGGCTTGAAGCGGACATGGGAGAGGTGACAGGAACGTGTACGAAATTTTGGTAGTACTTATGAAGGAAAGAACCCATTCAGAAAGCCTAGACGTAGATGGAAGGATAACACAGTTTTGCCTTTAGTCGAATGGAAGGGTTTAGACGGGACGTAAGGGTTATAGAATGCTCCATTATGGTGCTTTTATGAGTACGGTAATGAATCTTAGTCTTACATAAAATGAGTAGAGTCCCTGTCGACGCGATGTTGGCGTGTAGGGGGTAGAGGTGTAGCTGCAACCACTTTTTAACTTCGGCGCTAGATGGAGGTGAGCGGTCAAGTTCACGTCCAGGTCGCTCCCCCCCCACCCCGCCCCCCCACACCCGGGAAAGAGCCCCCAGTACCCATTGAATGGGAGGCTGGGTGGGCCCCAGAGACAGTGTGGACGTTTTGGGGAAGAGAAGAATTTATTGCCTGTGCCGGGATTTAAACACCGGATCGTCCAGTCCATTAGAAGGCAACGAATTGCTTATTGCGTCAGTAATTACACATTTTATAAGAGAAACAGCGAACATGACGTTGATTGTTTAAGACAGTCTAAGAAACAGCAAGTCTACCATATAAGATTCTCTGGGCACCTTAAGAACGTAGAATCTTTTATGCTCCGTCTGTCGCGCTTTGGTAATAGCACATAATGAACTTACAGGGCTTTTCTGAGCCACCTTGCTTTTAGCGTCTTACGTAAACGCTGTAAGCATCCTTTATATAATGGAAGAGCACTCGCTGCTGTGTAAGTCTGCGGCTCTGAAACTACTGGAATGGCATCTCAGGTTGACGGTACTTTTAACTCTCAAAGCCTGGTGGTTGCTGTAGATACCAGCTAATTTCTTACCACACAGAAGTTTGCGTTTTTGCCTTCATTTATAAGGTTCATATAATTCTCAGAGTAAAATGCGACCATTTCCCTGTACAGCGTTAACTGATCAGAATTCAGGATGGAGACACTGTGTTCTCTGAGAGGTAGGAACTAATTTGTAGGTAAAATTTAGACTGTGTTGGTGCTTGATAGCTAGGTATTTATTTAGGGAAGTCGATCGATATGGAATACGTTATCGATATTGCAATATATATCGATATTGATGTGGGGGATGTGTACTGCAGGACACCGTGTGTTGGCAGTTGTAGCCCTTCGTAATATGAAAGGGAGACGTGGGCAGATAACTGTCATTGTGTCGATATCGAAGCATTATAGATTTTAAAAAAGTTGTTTCTGAATTATCCGTATTTAGCTGTGCAAGTTTGCGATAGTGGTCAGCAAAACACCATCTGCATACACTAGAGCAGCGTTTTCCGAACTTTTTTTGTCACGGAACACTGTTTAACTCTGTAAATATTTACGTAACATATACTTCTGTGATCTCTCATTTTTCAGATAAAAGTCAACGCAACGAGATCCGATAGTAACCGAATGAAAGGGCCTTATAAAAATTCTTATGTGAACACGGTCTTAAACTGTGATCAAATACGATAAATTCAAATGTAATAAAAGTGTGTGTTTTTTTTTGTTTCTCGATTTGTTTGCGGAACACCTGTTCACATCTCGCAGAACACCTTTATTCCATGGAACATACTCTGGGAAACGCTGCACTACGTGACTGCATTAAACCCTCGTTTATTTGTTTACAGTGCTATTTGCGACATGTTCCGGCCTGTCAGCGAAATCATTCATATACGACTTTGGGAATTACTGCTTACTGTACATATCTGTACACTGTTATTGTAAAAGTAGTAAGCATGTATGGAATGCCCCATTGTTAACGCATTTAAAGCTCGCAGTAATTCCCATTGTTGTATATGAAGGCTCACCCTGATGACGGCGAGTCATAGCCCGGAAATGGGAGGAAGTCTAGTATAAGAGTTGGTGTTGCGTTCATTGTTATTCAAAATAGCATAACAGGCAATTTTATGGTTTATTTTACCACATTATTAGTACCTCAGACTGTACAGAGTGGTGCAGAAATAACTTGATACTAGAGGAAACATGCTATGAACCTAACGGGCGCAGTACTTACATTTATTGACTGTTGGAAGTGTTCAAAAGTCTTCTTTCCACACTGACACATTTTCGAAGTCTTTCCGGAACACTTGCACATTCTGCCTTACAAAGCACTCTTGTTATTTGTGTCACTGAAAAGCGTCACGTCAACAAGCGTACACTAAATCATGCAAACAAACTGTGGCGAACCTCGCGAGAAGAAACTTTCATCTCTGTAACGTTGGCAGACAATAAGATGACCAAATTGTCCCATGTACGGCCTCTGTCTTAAAACAGAGTGCCAAGGTACTTCTGCGCCACCTGTATAGCAGATTTTTTGGCCGAGATTCGAAAGTGGCTCTTCTACGTAATGCTGCTACATCAGCTTGCTGGGTCTGCCCAGTCATCTTAACAGAGTTCTGTTCTGTTATTTTATTACCAGTACAGAAGTCTCGTTTTTATTGTTGCATTCTCTTCTTCCTCGTGATCAGACAGGAATATCTTCGCAGAATTTCTGAAATGGATAATATATTTCTCGTTCGTCAGTGACTTTGAACAAATACGAGAAATTTTATGCCACTGAAGACAGCGGCGCGTCATATCGATACCTAGAATTCGTGTCGTCTCCCTTCTGAGTTTGCGTTAATACCTGCGTAGCAGTCGTGTTACAGGTTTAGTGCGTGCCGTAAGGATGATGCACAGTTTGCAGAGCAGAAGGAACAACCAATGATGGTTCGCAAAAAGGAAAACAGTGTGGGAGCAAGCAGCAAATAAAAACAAAGGAAAGAATTTTTCTGTGTGGTTTGTAAGGACATGCTGGGGAAGACATCATGTTGATTATATAACACAGTATCTAAGTGGCGCAGTTGGTTGAGGCAGTGCGCTACAAGCCGGAAGGTCTCGGGTTCGATTCCCGGTGAGGTCGTTGGGATTTTTCATCGATTTAGTCCTTCCGGTCCTGGTGTCGACTTAGCCTCTAACAGAAATGAGTTCCGGGGATATCTCTTAGGCGGTAAAGGCGGCCATTGAGTATGGCTGACAACTTTACCGCTTGCATGTACCGATCGTCTAGAGCGTCTGGGAACCTCAGCCTCCTGGAACCCTCAGGGCCTCTCCAGGCCTGTAATGGGATAGCTAAAAGAACTGAATGTATCGTGTTTGCAACAGACGAATATCACTATTGTGCATGCAGCAGTGCAAGCCCACGCGGCAAGTCACCGAGAATGTACTCCCTAGTGGAGTACACGTTTGCACTGTTGTTTACAACATACAACCTTGAAGCTATGCGTGGGATAGTGGCGGGTGTCGGCGGAGGCTGACACGAGTGTGTTATCCTGAGTGGGGCTCCGTTAAGGAGGTGCCGCCCCTAGCATTCTAGCATGACGGCTGTCGGATTTATATTTGTAGATACAGTCTCTACCTCACAGTAAACACAGTGTCTGTTACAGAGACGAACCGGTTAATGGTATTCGTGGAAGGTGATTAAACCCGACATGCGTGAAATTCATTGGAATTGTATTTAAAAATTCAGTTCGTACCGCGCAGTAGACACATTCCGTCTCTTGTAATGTTGTGTAGGGAAATTATTGCTGTTCTGAGATCCGCAAAAAAAAAACTGTGTGGGCAAAATGCGGATATTTTAAACGTGTCGTGGACGAGGCGGCTGTGGTTGAGGCCGACAAGGTAAAATCGCGGGCCAGGCGAACGGTAAAGTGATCCGTTTTTATCTGTCCGCGAGTCTATTATCTGCGCATGTTTCCCTCACCCGTTTTCTTCCCCGCTTCGGACTAGTCAATGTCTTTATGACATTGTGCAGACAAGAAGCCGCAGGCAGGCAGGCAGGCAGGCAGTCAGTCGTATAACATTTTTATTATTTCATATTTATATATAGTGTATATACAATAACTGCAGGCTATAAGTCTTCGTCACACAATCTGGCTCTGACACATTTTTCTCTTCATTACTTATCATTCTCATCATTTACATACACAGTAACTGAATTACGTTACCACAAAATGACTTCAGTATGGTTTTGTAAAGTACACGTATCGTCGTCCACTAAAACAAAATTCAGTTCTCTTTACGTGATTTAAGTAGTAGGTAGGCTAAATTTAATATATTTGCTTTTAGTTTTTATCATAAAATGTAGTGTTTTTATGACACCTCGTCAGAATTCCTTCCATTGCAAGCAGCATTCACATAAATGAAGTCACATTCAGCATTCAAAATTGCGAGCGAAACAATGCTACAGTAATCTTTGTAGTTATAAAAATACGATCCACGTCCGGCGAGTTTTAGTATTCGAATGTGTTTCCCATCCATCGCGCCTCTACAGTTGCGAAAATTCCAGCTGTTTTCGAAGTCTCTAGCGGTTCGTGCCTTTTCTACTGTCTTCTTTGGAAGCTGAAAGTTAATTTTAAATAATTGGATAACTGCTATAATGCAGTTAAAAATAATAAAATGTGCGATGTTTGTAATAGTTAACAAATTCATTTCTTTTAATACTTTGAAGTATTGTTCCTTTAACGCCCTTTAGATGAATTCACAATTTTCGGTAATTATTGACGGGAAAGCTTGAGGTGTGGTAAGAGTTGTAAATTTCAGATCTTCAAAGCTTCGCCAAAAATCGTAAAGTTGCAGTTAATCTTTCTTCTGCGCTGATGGGTCTTCTCGTTCTTGTGTTCTGCTTTTCAATGTGAAGCTTCAACAAGTAGTGCAAAACTTTAAAAACATACGTCGGTCATTTGCAAATAGTTTTCAAATCCACGTCACTGGAAACGCGAAGTTCTGCAGTTAGCGATATATGTGACAAAATATCCTTTTTTGTTTGTGCAACAACTGCTTTACCCACCCACTTTTCCTTTTTCTCTTTTTTTTTCCCCTTGCGTAAAAAAATCAAAAGAACAAAGTTTTTTTTTTCTATGAAGCCCGTGCTTGCCGAATGCACTAGCAATAGTTACGTGAATAGTCGGACAGCTAGAATCTGATCTGAAGCATATCGGTAGGTGTGTGGCGAGGACAGGGATGGTTGTCTGTCGGTAGACTGGACAGGGGTGGGGTATTGTAAGGTTTGAACAATTCAAGGCCATTGTACGGATTTTAGTGCACTGCAAGTATGCAGGTCTAACCAACCAACCAACCAACCAACTAAATAACCAACAAACCAACCAGCCAGCTAACTAACGAACGAACGAACGAACTCCATAGAGCGGAGCACTTCTTGAGAAGCTAACAGTTTCTCAGCTAGTCTAGAAATTCCCCACATTGTATGGAACCCGAAGGTTCATTACCGCGTACACAGGAGCCCACCACCTGTCCGTATCCCGAGCCAGATCAATGCATCCCATACCTCTCGATCACATTTCTTGAAGATCCATTTCAATATTATCATCCCATCTACGCCTTGGTCTTTTAAGTGGTCCTTTTCCCTCGGGTCTCCCCACCAAAATCCTGTATGCGTGTCTTTCCCCGTACATGCTACATGCCCCGCCCGTCTCATTCTCGATTTGATCACCCGAATAATATTTGGCGATGAGTAGAGAGCATTAAGTTCCTCGTCATGTAGTCTTCTCCACTCCCCTGTCACCTTGGCCATTTTAGGCCCATATATCCTTCTCGGCCCCTATTCTCGAACACCCTCAGCCTTTGTTCCTTCCTCAGTGTGAGAGACCAAGTTTCACACACATACAAAACCACCGGCAAAATTATAGTTCTGTATACCCAAAATGTTCGCATTTTTGGACAGCAAACTGGAGGACTGAACGTTCCGCACCGAATGATAGCAAGCATTCTCTGACTTCAGTCTGCTTTTAATTACTTCAGGAATGGAATTTCGATCAGTTAGAGGTTTTTCCCCAAATATCTGAACTGTTTCATCGTTTCAAAGGATACGTTATATTTCTTTACGATTTGATTTTGCCGTGCATTCTGATCTCAAGACAATTATACAGGCGTGCAGGTGTTTGTTGTATTCCTTCGTATCCTCTTCCTTTTAAAAAAATATGTGCGCCTGACCCGCGGCCGCTACAGCCACGTAAACGTATCCTCGTCCTTATCACAAAACTGTGTCCGCCACAACCACTGTCCGCCTGACCCACGACCGCAACTGTCACGTCACCATTTTAAAACGTGAAATCGGGTGGTGCTGTGTTTATGTCTGTCGCTTTAGTCAGACATATATCATGAAAGTGGCGTATAGTGGGATTATGTGTCTTCATGGAGTGTCGAGTAGCTTAGAGCAACGGAAGAGGGACGAGTAGCATCCCTGCTTCCACACACCAGGAACTTAAATTCACATTGTGAGAAGTTTTTTAAATGTTTATTTCAAGAATGATATTGGCAGTATTTACAGTAAACAAATAAAAATGACAAATTTGGTCTTGTAACCAATTTATCCAACTAGTAATAATTGAAACAGAAGTTGAAAATAGGGAAATATAAATTTGTGAAGAAAGGCTAAAAAACACTATGCATTCAGAAGTTTATCGTCACCTGGCAAATCGAGAAATACACTCAACTTTTGTGTAACCAAAAGATTCATTACCCTCATCTCTACCGTCCGTCACCCGTCTGTATCCTGAGCCAGAGTAATCCACTCTCACATCAATTTTAAGGTCTGGTCCTTCGGCGGATCATCTAATTTTTTCACCAGGGAGTTTTTCTAATTAATTTAGTTTTTGTTGTTTATTTAACGATTTCTTTCAGTAGCTCAAAACGTGTGGTTTCGACTGGTAAGATCAGTAGTGACTGCTGAGTTGATAAGTCTATGGAAGTGATTTTGGTCCAGGGTGAGGCACTTTTGCGGCCTTTGTATAGTGGAGACTGAGGATAACCACGGAACAGTGACTAGTTGGGCTCCGCCGATTACGAAGCAGGAGCACCACCACACCGTAACGAAAATTCGTTGTTAGTTAGGGTCGTACAGTGTAACCAATTTCTGTGCATTATTCGTAAAGTTTGTTTGTAGGATTTGACAGCTTGACGTTTTTGCGGTTTATTTTAGGACGAGGCGTTCGTAAATAGTTACAAGTAGTGTCAGAAGGCGGAAACAGATCAGGTATGCTGGAGTTGGTATTAAGTTGCCGGCTTTTGCGTAGAGGAAATTGTTGTAGGTTTCGGCGCCAGCAAGTTCGTGTACGCCTGCGTGCAGAGTCACGCACTGTTAACATTTCCTGCCTTTCCAGAATGTTTGGAGGTGCTGAAGTTAGGTATTATTAACGAGGTCTTTGTCTAAGAAACTTCCCGTTGAAATTTCAACGTACTGTGTGGTAGTAAGATATCATTTTGTTACTGCCATCTGATTGTTATTTGCCTTTTATCTGACGCAGTGTCAGTTGCTTGTAACACCGAATGGAATGTTGTACGGAGATGTTGAATCTAGGGGAAGGAAAATGTGGTGATCGATTTTAAGATGTTCAGATTGTGTCTGGAGTAAAATCACGAAACCTTTTAGATCTGCGCTCTTCTGGGGTATTACGTAGCGTTGAGTGATAATCCTTTACTGACGTTTCGGGGCAACCTGTCGATATCATTTTCAAAGGGCAAGAATTCCAAGAACTTTTTGCCTCTTTAAGATGGGACCGATACGTTGTCCTGAAACGTCGGTAAAGGATTACCGCTCGACGTTGCGTATAATACCCCAGAAGAGGGCAGATGTCATCAGCGTCGTGGATGAAGGCTGAAACCACGAAGCGTTTGGTTAGATGACGTAGGCCCATACCCTGGAATATTTTGTGCCTGCTGGAACTCTCCTGAAACTGACATTTAAACTGTCTTTACATTAGTGCGTAGGAATAAGACTGCCATATGTATTTATGGACTGTATATAAGCCATCTTCGCCCCAGCTGTTGGAATAGACACGTAGTTGTTATTCCCCCTCCCCAACCAGAGCTTAACGCCCGCTCAGCGCGCCCTGCTGCTGTGCAACACGGCCAGTGCATGTTAGTGTATGCAAGTACACGGAAACCGTGAAGTGGGGACAGACCTTAGGCCCGTTGTCTGTGTGTACTGTTACAGTTTTGTTTGTGGTGGACGGTCAAATATTAGTCAGACCAAAATGTGGTGGTGGGTCAGTAAATAACTGATTAGTGCATATGCTGTACGACCAGAAAATCGGGGCTCGGTTCCAGGCGGGTGGTAGTGTTTCTTGCCGACCTCGTTTAGAGATGGGTCTGGATCCCGGTCTGCTGTTCGATGATTAGTGGGGAGTGCTTCCTCTGTAGAAGAAGCTTCCCGGCACTAATCTAATCTACATCCAGTGAAAAAAGACTAAGAAACGGTGGAGCTATACCTCTATGAGAAAATCAAGGTTTATTGTAGGCTGTTATGTTAATTGTTTAGCTGCTTATTTACATTGTGGGTGGTATTGGCCCTTGCACAGTTCGTTGTAATTGCAGTCCTTACGATTTTTTTAATAACTCCAATTACGGTATTAGATTTTGATGCGGTACGTTAGTTAGGGATTGTTAAGCAATTTTATGAAACGGCAACTGTTTATACTGGATGATGCTAGGCGTACATTATTAACATTGTTCTGTAGTCCTTCCCTCTTCTACCTACATGTTCGCAGTAAGTGTAGAGGGTTTTGATTTTTCACTTGAGCACGCTCAAGCACACACCACAGTCGGTAGGACTCCTCTGGACGAGGGATCGGCCCGTCGCAGAGACCTCTACCTGACAACACAAACACTGTACAAGACAAACATCCATGCCCCCGGTGGGCTTCGAACCCACGATCCCAGCAAGCGCTCGGCCTCAGACCAACGCCTTAGACCGCGCGGCCACCGGGATCGGCCATTATTAACATACATGAGCTAAATATATATATATATATTGCTGTGTAAAATACTACCCGGCCGCATCAGCTCCTGGAAGAGCCCCCATTACACCCTGATTTGGGGCTGGACGGACCCCGGAGTCGATTTGGCCATTTGGAAATGACATTTCTTCTTTGTGCTGGGAATCAAACTCAGAATCTGCCACCGTAGAGCCAGTAGCGTTGTCATTCTGGTGACTGAGTTACCCCGTTCCTGATACTAGTTACCTCTGCTACATTACTGACTTACTCCTTTTCATCTTCTGTGGTTTCTTTATAAAACTGCAGCCGACGGTTTGAAGACCTAAAATATTTTCTACTGGTAAACAGCTTTCCAGTCTGTTCTGAAAGGAGGCCATGTCTCCGGACAAATAATGATATTTTCGGACGTGATTTGTTTACCAGATTTGAGTCTGGCAGACACTTAGTATAAAAACATCTGCTAGGATCATGTGAAAGATAGTTCGTGGATAAAAATTTGTTGAACTTGGATCAAAGGGCCCTCAGATAACTTTTCTGTTTATATCCGTACATCTATTCGTCATTAAGTCTGTTGGCTGCTAGTTACTTTAGAGTAAAGTAAAACTGTATAAAGGTGAGGAAGGAAGGGTTACTGGATTGGGTGGCAGAGGCATGTAAGGCCGCATACAACTTAGCCTTCAGTGCCACCTCCCGTCTTGTGCTTTCATCTGATACATGTAAATTCCATTAGAGATACCCGCCATGTACAGATTGGCATTGGTTCTTCTACTCATAAAAGTTGAAGCACGAATGCCCGTATACGTTAAAGACACAAGACTAAAGACTATGTGCTCGGATCATTGAAGACATGCTTCACGCTTTTTATAGTTTTTAAACAGCTAGCTTCCGTAATATATATTAACCCTTTAAAGACGAAGCGTATCTGTTTTATATAAGGACTCAGTGCGTACCGCGCTGTAAACACTCTACGCTTCGGTTATAAAAACCAATCTCTTAATGTTTTATAAGGCAAAAGTTGCGATTTGTTCTGAGATCCGTACAAAACACATAAACGCAATGTGGGCACCACGCAGAATTTTTTAATGTTAAACCTGGTCGTATGTAAAGTTACCGCTAGGCTTTAAAAGGTTAAAGGAGTGAGGCAGGAGGTCGCCACGACAGCCATTGTTAAGATGACGTTCTTATGAGATGTGACGCCGTGTGTTCTGGTATAAGGGTGCAGACATTTCAGAGGCAGAACCTGCTGCCTCCAACTTCAGGGTATGTAATGGAGGCAGTAGGATTTTTTGAAACGTTGGTAACCCATCTACCAAACTACACATCATCGAGTGGCAAACCTTTACCGACTTTTCGGGGAACACATATCGGTCTCATCGTTCAGGGTCAAGACTTCTTGACTTCGTGACATTTGAAGATGGGACCAATGCAATGTCCCGAAACGTCGGTAAAGGATTACCACTCGGCGTTGCGTAATATCCCAGAAGAGCGCAAATCTCATCTCCATCGCGGCGGAAGCCTGAAATCACGGATACATCTCAAAATTTCATAAGACGGTAGTGGTGATAATTGTGAAGGAAAGGATATGCGGAGAAGAACATTGGGGCCTGAGATGGGGGACGCGACAGCAGGGCAGAAAAGACTGTGCAATGAAGAGCTTCAGAATTTATATACTCCACCTCCAGTTGTTGGAATGGTCACATCAGGGTGGGTGGGGTGAGCAACGCTGTTGCACGTATGGGGTAAATCAGAAATACATATACAAATATGCTTGTAGGAGTTGAACAGAAATGGGATAAATTATTGGTAGAGTATACTAACGATTTATTTACATCGATTGGAAGAACTGGGCATGTATAGCTGACAGGATTTGTTTCGTTGTGAAATTGTTGCTATATTATTTGACCTCTTAGCAATAAAGTTGACTACTTGGTTGATTTATTTACCACGAAGTTGATTAGTTGTTTGATGTCGTGACCATGAAGTTGTTTCAATTCCTTTAACATGAAATTTATTAGTTGGTTGATTTATTGATTAGTTGGTTAGTTAATTGATTAGATAGTTTCGTAGTCCTTACCTCTTCTACCTACTTGTTCACAGCAGGTGTCGAGGTTGTTTATTTCCACTTGATCACACTCAGACACACACCACGGTTGGTAGGGCTCCTCTGGACGAGGGATCGGCCCGTCGCAGAGACCTCTACCTGACAACACAAACACTGCACAAGAGACGAACATTCATGCCCCGGTGGGATTCGAACCCACGATCCCAGCAAGCGCTCGGTCGCAGACCTACGCCTTAGACCGCGCGGCCACTGGGATCGGCGGTTGGTTGGTTGGTTGGTTGGGTAGGTGGGTGGGTGGGTGGGTAGTAGGTAGCTAGGTAGGTAGGTAGGTAGGTAGGTAGGTAGGTAGGTAGGTAGGTAGTTGGTTGGTTGGTTGGTTATATGTGAAGCAACACAAGGGTGCACAAACTTCCCGCAAGTGTAGGAGCCATTTCAGGCACCTGTGCGCCAGAAGGGGTGACACGAAGCAAGTTCCACGCTGAGGACCCACAAATGTTAGGTGCCACTGACCTGGCGCAGTAGTTTCGGCAGTTCGTGTAAAAAGACAAATATTTTCAAGTTGCGGCGCTTCGGACATCCTCGTACAAGCAAGTAGGCCCAGACTAGTTGTCTGGCATTGCGTCGTATAATGAAAACTTGTATCTACGCGGCTTTTATATATCTGGGGGAACTATACAGAGGAGGTCTTCTATCGTGTATTTTTGTTGAAACTGAGTGTGGAATGACGGCGTGACGTAAGGATTTCCATCAGCCAGAGTATTGGTACAAAAAGGCACTGGAAGCAGACCGAAGAGAGGTTCAATATTGGAAAGTGCGGATCTAACAGCATTCTGACAATGTTGTCAACTCGGATACTGCTATCGGGGAGGGCGCGCGAGAGAGATGTATGTGCTACAGGAAATGACGTCACGTGTTGCCCTTTTCCCCTCTCACCCTCGTCTATGACATTGACACTATACACTGCAGTTCAAAAGTTCTCTGAGCCGCCACCTTCCTGTATGAAGTTAGTGTTAAAAGAGTCATCACAGAGGAAGGACAGATGGAATTTTAATGACTGTAATTATTGAGCCCCCCCCCCCCCCCACCGTCGTAATTTGTATATTTTTTGTTCAGCATTTATGGAACAGCCGTATGCCCTTGTCCTGTTTGAAACTATGTATATTGTAGACTGTTTGGTAGGATTTCTTTTACAGGGTTATCGGCATGCCGTGAGGGCACGCGGTGTCACAGTTGGTTGAGACACTACGCTACAAGCCGGAAGGTCGCGGGTTCGATTGGAGTTTTTTTTAATTGACATAACCTTTCCGGCCACACTGTGGTTCTGGGGTCGACTCACCCTTTAACAGGAATGAGTACCAGGAATGTTTCCTGGGGGGGGTAAAGGCGGCCGGTGCGTAGGGCTGACGAATCAACCCTACCTTCATGTTCCGATTGCCTTGCAATCTGGGAGTCTGAACCTCCTGGGACCCTCGGGGCCTGTATTAGGCCTGTAGAGGGATTGCTTTACCTTTACCGTTATGTTTAAATTTACGTTTACACCTGCCTGTATCGGCATGTCGTACAGGACGAGGCGGTCGCGGAATATCAAAGACTTGCATCCACTCTCCGAATGAGATCCGAACCCGTTACCCCAGTTTTCGAGCGACTGACAACAGTAGATGTCTGAGGCTAACGTCCGCAGCGTGGTTTGTTCGAGTTCTAACTTTAAAGCATGGCCATTAACAGTACAGTTACCAGTTAAATTGGAAGCATGATCGTCACTGTGTACAGGCTGGCTGTGGAAAAACTGTTGAGTGGGTATATTGAGTGATATTTCTACGAAGGAAGTACGCGTGTAAAAGAAGTGGTTGGCACTCCTGCTGCGCGTTCAGGATATTCCGGTTTCTAATCTCGGTCTGGAGGTTAGTTGCGGTTTTTATCATTTCGCGCAACGGAATGCCGGGATATTGTCTGGAAACAGGCCACGACCACTTCCTTCCATAGCCTGTCTGCTTCAGTAATCGGCCTACCAACCAGCGTCATATAGTCTTAGCTACTGACTGACTGACTAAACTGAACTGAACTGAACTGAAGTAAACTAAACTAAACTAAACTAAACTAAACTAAACTAAACTAAACTAAACTAAACTAAACTAAACTAAACTAACTCCATGGAGCAGAGGCCTTCTTGAGAAGCTAACAGTTTCTCAGCTAGTCAAGAAATTCCCCGCATTTTATGGAAACCGGAGGTTCATTACCGCATTCACAAGAGCCCGCTACCTGTCCCTATCCTGAAGCCAGCTCAATCCAGTCCATGCCCCCATCCCACTTCTTGAAGATCCGTTTTAATATTATCCTCTCATCTACGCCAGGGTTTTAGCTACTGACGGCTTTGTTAAATAAACCGATCATAGCAAACTCTTTGACGTGGTTTGGTAGGGTTTTCTCGGTTCTGTGGTGTCAGTACTGAAGTAGTGCAGTACTTCTGTTTATCTTCTAGTTCGAAACGTCGGCCTTGGCGGAATAATGTGAGTCATCCTTTCGTTAGCCTTTAAAGCTAAGTGGTTAGCTACTGTATGTACCAGTATGTTTTAACTTTCAGAAAGTAATTTTGCGCGCCCAATGCATTGATGTGCGTTGTACGATTGTTCCAGTGAAGAGCGCTAATTTTTTTTTTGTGCAGCGTTATCCAGGTGATTTTCGTAAAGGTGTTGCAGTAGATAATATTTTTCATCTTCCGTCCCACTTCCCTCCCCTCTCCGACCACAAGGAATGAAATGGTGCATATAAAGGTTGAGATTTTGTGTAGCGCCGCGTGATTCGGTACGTGGATTGTAAACTGCACGGCGTCACATCTCTGAAGATAGTAATTTTGTTACTCATTGCCGTCTGAACCACAGACATAACGTACGTGATAGTGTATTCAGGGTGCCCGGAAATCACTTGACACGGCCTTTGTGTTGTTGAACGTGGACGTGTCAAATAACTTGCGCCACCCTGTACAGCAAGGCTCTGTATGTCAACACAGATATACAGGAGCGTATATGTTTCAAATACATATTTTTTTTACAGTTCATAAGGCGTGGCATGAGAAATACGAACAGTAAAACGCAATATATTCCATATTTTTTTTAAAGAATGACGTTGCTGTCTTGGCCAGTGTGAGTGATTGATGAGTCGGTTAACCGACCATTCGATTCCGAAGAGAGGGTAGCACTATCGCATCGTACTTAGAATGAATAGCGTCCCGAAACGTCATCTTATGGCCTTCGACACGTAACCGACGGCGCTAAATAAACATGATTCAGGATTCTGTTATCGAAGGAAAGATTAATGAATCGGGAAATTGTAGACGTTAAGGCGGATGGAAGTGCGTGAATTATAGACACAGGCGAAGGTAAATATCTTTACCCAAAGTGCTGAAGAACGTAACAAATATGAAAGCAAAGGAGGCTGTTTTTATACGTATTTTCTATGGAGTGAATTTATATTTGTTTGTATGTGCCTGTGCGTTGTTGTATTTTTGTACTGTCGTCTGATGGAAGTGGAATTGTCTTTTAAAATCTATAAAAAATTTTAGAATTATTTCTGAATGTTCTTGGCAAAAGGGCGTGATAGGGGGATAAGAGAGGTTGTCCCTGTGTGCGTCATTCGCGCGAATGGAATAATGGAGTTGCAGCTCCACTCATTCTTATCGGCAGTAGATGTTTGAGAGTGGTTAAGCTTCAAGTTGCGGCCGTTTTGCTTGCGATATACATGGAATTAGGGGCTGGTTGGGTCCCAGGGTCGATCTGAATGCCTTGGAGGTTATTATTTTTAATATTATTAACATATAAGTTGCCTAATTTTTATAACAAAAACGTTTCGGTAGCTATTCCTGCTTCCGTGTTCAGGTAGAATGGGCGAACTCATAATGGTTTTAGTGGAAAGAAATTGTGTCTGGCTGTCAGTCAGTCGGTAAATCAGTCAGTGACTAAACAAATCAGTCCAGTTAACTAGTCAATAAATCCGGTGAGTGGGGACGATTTTGTTCCAACGGACCCACAGAGTTAGGGTTCGTTGTTGACTGAAGACGGAAACATAAAAAGCTTCCGAAACGTGGTGCTTTAGTTGGAAACTTTGCCAGTTGATAATTTACAGGTGTGTTGCTAACTAGATGCAGACGTCAGAATATTTAATCTTCTTGATAT
This sequence comes from Coptotermes formosanus, assembly GCA_013340265.1. Taxonomy (NCBI): domain Eukaryota; kingdom Metazoa; phylum Arthropoda; class Insecta; order Blattodea; family Rhinotermitidae; genus Coptotermes; species Coptotermes formosanus. The sequence goes on from BLKM01001275.1 coordinate 715,394, forward strand.
AAACATCTGGTGTCAATATGCCAAGACACCGTAAGATGTTATTATAAGTACATAAGGATACCACTATAATACTGGGTTAACATACGGTCATTGCTCAGTTGCTCTGCCCGACATGTATTTGTCTGTACTGGTGTTTGTTTTGCTATAACACGGAATTCTGATTGCTGTTACCAGATACATTAACTCTTTAAATACGAAAGGTAATCTGTTTTATATAAGGACTGAACTCGTATCGCGCTGTCAGCACTCTGTCTGTGTTATAAAAACCAATCAGTTAATGTTGTATAGGGGAATAGTCGCTGTTTTTTTCCGAGATTCAGACAAAACACATAAATACACTGAGTGGGCAGACCGTAGAATTTTTGAATGCTAAACCTGGTGGTACGTAAAGTTACCGCTAGACTTTAAAACGTTAAGGGACAGATGCATATTAATAATGGAACAAAGTCAACGTAGAGGCTACCATGACGTAAGACCACCGCGTACAGTACGAAGAGCTTTGTCTGCTGGGATATGACGCCGTGTGATTGGGTAAAAATTGGTCAGAAATTGGGAGAAACCAACTGCTTTCTTCTTCTGGTTAGAAATACCGGATATCACATCGTCGCGTTCGTAAAGCGCCGTCTCACGTCGTATTAAGGAAATATGAACATTAAAGGTCACCCAATTCAGTACTTTAGAAGCATGTAACTACGTAATGCCCTTAATGTGACTGAAATATGTGTCGACATGTTTATACATCGTCTGCTTGCTTCCAGAGCGCCTTATTTATAACGTGGCTATTTCCAGTGCACGAAGACGTCATTACATCTTTCCCAATAGTGATGCTTGTAGAATCGAATCCCCGAACCTGTGTTGTAATAACTTTTTTATAATGTGTGTGATCATTTTTTGGGCTGTGCATGTTTCTGACAGGTCTATAATTTTGTACGTTCGCCACAGCGTCCACATCGGCTCTGCGAACCCGCCCAGCCACGTATAGTGTTGTGTACCGCTACTCATTCGCCGAGGAACATGGCGAAGTCCCGTGCAGACAGCGCTTAAGCAGGATACATAACTGGCGGTGTTCACTAGTATAAGACTGTGGTTGCCTCCTTCCATATCCTTTCCAGTTCATTATTCACGAACTATTCGGTGATAAACTGATCTACTGACAGCATAGTTAAATGAACTGTAAATAAACATGAGGTAGTTGTAGTTTTCGTTGGATATTGCCATCAGACGGAAAGCTGGGTCGGGCGGTCGCCGTGTTTTTTGCGTTCTGTATTAAAATTTTTTACAGTATAAATATTGTATTAATATTTTATCTGTTGCCTACAAAATGCCGAGACCCTCTTTGTCAGTATCATTAGCGTCGCCTTTAGCTCAGTCACCGGCCTGGTATTATTGATTTTACGAATTTACAGCGTGAAGTGAAAAGAACAGACTCTGGTGGCATCATGGTCATAACAAGGGAGGCGATGTACATATAAACGTAACATCTAGGCGCATTCGCGTAGCCAACCACTGCTGCTGAGGAAAAGCAATATGTATTATATATTCTGTGATTGTCGCTGTAGCCCAAATTATCCAGCATGCAAAGCGCATGCGCCGTATTATATTGTCATCTGTGGCCTGTCCGGTTGTACCATATTTTTTCATATTATCTCATAAACGGCCCGCTTTTCGGGAAAAAGTTACTTAACGTAAAATGTGTTTTTATTTTCTCTACAAGTTTTGTCTGAAGTATTTTTCATTGTAAGAGGAATCGAGTGGGATGTTAACATAAATGTACATAGGTCTTCGTGTAAAGTACCCGTTATTCTTTATAGATTTTAATGAAACTTGAATTTTCTTGGCAGATTTTCGAAAAATGCTTAAATGTAAAGTTTCATGAAAAATCTATCCTTTGGGAGCCGAGTTGTTCCATGCGGACGGACAGAACGGACGAACAGACAGACAGGTATGACGATATCGGATTGGCGGGCGAAACAATACACATATCCCACCCCCGCCACCACACGTACAAGATAGGCTCTTCCGCCAGGCCGCTGAGTTCTTCACCGGCCGAAGAGAAACAAATTGCTTATCGATATGTGCAGACATTTTAAGAGAAAGGTGCGATGTTCATAACCGTCCGTTCTGATGATGGAGGCACAGTGTTCTTCTGAAACTGTGGGAGTGCCGGTCAAACTGCTAGGAGCCACTTCTCAGGATACGGTTATTAACTACATATTTTGTTTAACATTGCTAACTCTGTGCATAATAATTATTATATTAAAACCAACTGAATGCACTGTTACACTGTTTTGGGCCTTTTTCATTTCACTCCATGTTTCGACGCACAGAACGTCTTCAGGGGGCGCACCAAAATTTTTTTTTACACATGCTAGCAGGCTGGATGTTTTGTCTTCGTTTGTTGCAAAAAACGAAGACAAAACATCGAGCCAGCCAGCAGATGTAAAAAGAACTTTTGGTTCACTCCCTGAAGATGACGTTCCGTGCGTCGAAACATGTCGGGAGTGAAGTGAAGAAGGCAATAAAAACATTGTACAGTGCATTCAGTTGGTTTTAATATTAATAATTTGAATATTTTGTTGTTCATATCTATCGTGATATTGATAAGAAAAACAACCAAGTCTGGGGGAATAAGGGGCAATTCTGCTTGTGAGTAGTAACGATGCGTGATTCGTGATGTACGCCGGAAAACTGTGCATTAGCCCAGTCGTTTTATATCAGCTATAGAAGGCGGCAGACGTCGCGTTTCTCATCTGATTCACATTCCTTGTTTGTGGACTTTGAGCGATTTCCATTTGCTGAAATGAGTGGGATATATCGAAGCGTTGTGAAGTTTGTATGAGTACCGGATAAGTGTTGGGAGAGAGATTTAAAAAGATACAGAACTACCGCCATTGGAGAGAGGGAGAGAGAAAAAAAGAGTAGCATGGGGTGGTGTAAATGAATGTGCACAGCAAGAGAATGAGAAAGAGAAAAATGGGGCAGAAAATGGGAGATGAGAAGAAAAGGTGGAAAGATCGACGATAGTTTAGTGTAGAATGACTGTTGTTGGATGGGGAAATGAAAGGACCATATATTTCTTTACCGTTACATTGTGTATAGGGCGGATAAAGGTGTGGTGAGCGTCAATATTTGTCACGTGGCTACGTTACGTATTCATGGCAATGGATCGATCTGCCATCACAAAAGATTTCCCGCCCCACCCCCCCCCCCCAACCACTAACGTTTATTAATGTGCGATTTTTTTGAATGAATTTCCTGTAGGCCTATACGTATGTTGTTCAGTTTTGAGGTTTCAATATCGGGTGAATTTAAAAACGAAGATGTCTGCAGTCGTGCTAAAGCAAAGAAATGTACAATTCCCTGTCGATAGTAGGAAAAGTGGTGAGGCTTCCGAATAATATCATAAATCACGGAAATTTATTTGAAACTTTCCAGTCTCTTTTCTATGATTGATGCCATGCTTGAAAGGTGGTTACCCTTTGGAGCGTAGAGGGAGAGAGAAGAATTATGAGGAGTAGGAGGATGGCGTAGGGGAGAAGAAGAAAAATAAGACGAAGAAGGGGCGGGGAAGAACGGGGAGGAAGAGGAGAATGGTGCAGAATAACGGTGGAAGGAGGAAGAGGAGGAGAACAAGAATTGGTGTAGTACAACGGGGGAGGAGGTGGAGGAGGAAGAAGATGAGGGGGTGTACTGGGAGGCGATACCTTTATGACGGGAGTGGGAAAACACATTTAATGCCCTGGAAGTTTCCCAGGCAGTACCCGCTCGTCCTTGTGATTAAAGTATGGTGGAGGCAAGGTAGGGTGTTCGGTAGTAAAGAAGGTTAAGGGGATCGGAAGTGTAAGGTTTGAGTTTGCCAGCATAGGTCGTTGAGTGTTGGGGATGAATTCTGTATTTGGGGGGGGGGGGGGGGGCTGTGTTAAGACGAAAATATTGCGGGGGCTCCGTGAGAAAAGTTCATTGTAATGGGGAATTTTAGTACGAAGTCAGTATTTATTCCAGGACCGAGCAAAAGCAATGGAAAACTATTATCCAGTAAGGCGGTCGTAGGGCCTGCCGTAGGGGAAAAAGTAACAGAAGCAGCCAGTGAAGCTATGTAGACATTGTTTGTTAATAATAAATAATTGAAGGAATATAAGATGAGCGGGGCATTTAGCACGCCTGGCAGACGACGTAAATGTGTATAAAGTGTTCGTAGGGGAACTTGAAGGAACGAGGCCATATGGAAGACCTAGACGTAGATGGGAAGGTCGTATAAAAATTTATCGTAAAGGAAAGTTGTAGGTGAATGTGGATTTGAATTCAGGTGACTCAGAACAGGGAGAAATGGCGGACTGTCGTAAATAAGGGAATGAAATTAGGGCCCCAGAAAATGTTGCGTTTGAGAACTGGATGAGGAACTGTTGACTTCTGAAAGGGACCGAGTTTGGTTTGTGGGTTAGTCACGTAGATGTTGAAATTCAAGTATTGGTTTGTAATAGAAGCTTAATCCTTTTAATCTGGAATGTTATCTTAAATTTATTTTGGATAATCGTTATCTGACACGGAGCAACTTTATTGGTTTGAAATCTGAAAGACCCCACCTGTTTTTTATTGGTTTCGTGAAGTAAACAAGAAGGTGCGGGAAGAACACACGATAACTGCTTCGTACAGGTCTTCATCTCTCTGGTTAGGTTTGTAATTGATAAATTAAATGAGTCTTTCCTGTGTATCGTTCCCACTGACAATTCTTGTACATCCACCCCCACCACCACCACCACCACCACCACCACCACCACCACCACCACCACCGCCGCCGCCGCCGGCACCACCACAACCACCACCACCACCGCCGCCACCGCCGCCGCCGCCGCCGCTCCTGCTGCTGCTACTACTACTACCACTACTACTACTAGTACTAGTACTACATATTTTTTGCGAAGAACTGAAATAATAAATTAATGCGAACGTAAAATACGCCGTGTATAATCTCAAAGATTCGCTGCATCGCCATGTTTGTAATTGTCGCCTTACAAACCACACATACTTCATGCACAACAGCGATGAGCAGAATACGGTCCTTGTACCTTTGCAATGCAGCCAGCGATTCAATTGCAGAAATACGAAAGAGAAAGATATGAAATTCAGCGAATAATTATTTTATTCGCGTTCATAAAAAGAAACTGTAAAAAGGTAAACTTCGTGACTTGTATAAATTCTCTTTGCCTTGTGATAAGTTGCCGTGTTCAGTAACCATGACGGACAAATGACAGACCTTTGTTTTGGGAGTAATGCTTATACTTGTGAACTGTTGTTTTCAAAGATGAATGTTGTGAAGAAGGATACAGAATATTGGAGAGTTGTTTTCGTTTTGCGGCTTGTCGCATGGTAACATTTTAGGGATTAACAACGAGTGTTAATTTTTTCATTGAAGTTCTGTGCTGAAGAGTTGTGAACAGTGAATAAACAAGTGCAAGAGAACTGGAACGCGTATAAAATGTATTATATGCCGTGATTTCATTTTACTGACGAGTTTTTATAAAACAGACATAAGTAAGGGCGTGTTAGGTAAGGTTACGTTTAAAATTTCTACGATTGTGTCAGATTTACGAAAACGTAATCTCAGATAAATGTTACCGCTCCAGTGTTGGCACTACTGGTGACACGGTATGATCGTTAATGATGCATAAGTGAAAAATGGTAGGTTTTATTTACAGTATGGCCAGCAAACATTTATTTGTGTTGATGTGGCCTTCATGTCGAAAAGTTTGCTCACAGTGATGGACAGCGTAATGTGCCAAGAACCGAACTCACAGCACACAGACATCTCGTTACTGCGTCAATTAACCTTTTAAAGCGTAGCGGTAACTTTACATACCACCAGGTGTAACATTAAAAAATTCTACGTGGTGCCCACATTGCGTTTATGTGTTTTGTAAGGATCTCAGAACAAACAGCAACTTTTGCCTTATAAAACATTAAGAGACTGGTTTTTATAACCGACGTGGAGAGTGTTTACAGCGCGGTACGCACTGAGTCCTTATATAAAACAGATACGCTTCGTCTTTAAAGGGTTAATAGAGGAACGCGGACTGCACAGTAGATGCAGGTCTGCACATGATGACTGACAAATGATTTATGGCTTGCTGTGTCGATTGTGTATGCATGCATAATCAAGACACAGTGTGTGCGTGTAAACATTACATTGAGGCGCGTTCGCGTAACCATTGTTGCCGTGGAAAAGCAATAAGTATTACAGATGTCTTTAGCCTTAGTTATCCAGCATGCAGTGCACGTGTACCGTATTATATTGTCATCTGTGGCCTGTCCGGCTCTGCCGTATTTTTCCACATATCTCATAAAAGACACGATTTTCGGGAAAAAAATTTTTGAACATAAAATGTGTGTTTTGATTTTTTTTACAGCGTTTGTTTAAAACATTTCTCATTCTAAGAAGTATTCAGCGACATATCATAAAGGTACATATGTCTTCATGTAAAGTGCCCTTTATGCGTGTCAGATTTTAATGAAACTTTTCTTTCTGAATAGATTTTCGAAAAATACTCAGATGCCAAATTTCGTGAAAATCTGTCCCGTGGGAGGCGAGTTGTACCATGCGAATGGACGTACAGACAGACTGACAGACAGACGAAGCTGGTAATCGCTTTCCGCAGTTTTGGGAACGCGCGTAAAGGTACAGCAGACTGCCTCGACTGGTTGCAGCGTATTATACGCCATTCCACACGCCAGTTTTCCAGGATTGTAAAATTCCAATCAGAAATGTGGAATCCGCGGAACGCTACTGATGTTAGTATTATTTCATTTGTAACCTGATGTAGTCTGTAAGCCTCGTAACTAAAGTATAGACTAGCTGACCAGATACAGTTGGGATAATATTAAAAAGAGCAGACGCTGATACGTGTACATACATATTGATCATTGTATTACCCTATTTACACAAATGACCGAATTATTTTTAGGCGCTTCCACGTAGTTGCAAAAAGCGCCTGTTAGCTTTAGCTTCATAATGTCCGTCCGTCCGTATGTATCAGCGCATCTCTGACTTGACGGATTTTCGTGAAATTTAATATTGGGAATCTTTATGAAAATCTGTCGACAAAGTCCAAATTTTGTTAAAATCGAGCAAAAATATCGGCCACTGTACATGAAGACCAGAATACGCTTTATTGTTGCCGGCGATATTAAAAAAATCGCTCTAAAATACATATCTTGGTGTGAAATGGTATGAGGCTTTTGGGATAACCGAGGACGTATAAACATTGCGAGAACGCCATAATGTTACGTTATACCTACACTGCGTATCTTGTTTCTCTGTGTTTTAGGAGATGAGTTTCTAAATACTGTTTAGTTGAAATTATGCCTGAAAAGTTACGAGAAGTTCGTTTAAAAACGTACACGTTACTTCCTGACGCGAAGATTTCTCCCGTTGGTGTTTCATTAAATGCTCCCCTGCCTTGGCTTAGGACGGCCTTGATTACTAGATTAACCCTTTAAAGACGAAACGTATCTGTTTTATATAAGGACTCAGTGCGTACCGCGCTGTAAACACTCTCTACTTCGGTTATAAAAACCAGTCTCTTAATGTTTTATAAGGCAAAAGTTGCTGTTTGTTCTGAGATCCGTACAAAACATATGAATGCAATGTGGGCACCACGTAGAATTTTTTAATGTTAAACCTGGTGGTATGTAAAGTTACCGCTAGGCTTTAAAAGGTTAATACCTTTACATTTACACTTGAGGCACCCAATTTACGTGAAAGGTGGCTTTGTGGCTTGCACTTTGCATGATGTGACGAGAGAAGTTCAACTTGTTGAAACTGCTAGAATTTTATGTACGAAAGCAATTTGTTATGGCTCATGCGGAAATGGCAGAAACACGGCGCAGACCTTGGAGAGTAGCTGCATGTGCAGAAACCTTTACAAAGCCTTACTCTGGCCGACAGTCTTCTTTCTTAGTCCTTCCCTCTTCTGCCAACTTGTTCACAGCAGGTGTCGAGGGCTTTTGTGATTTCACTTGATCACACTCAGACACACACCACAGTCGGTAGGACTCCTCTGGACGAGGGATCGGCCCGTCGCAGAGACCTCTACCTGACAACACAAACACTGTACAAGACAAACATCCATGCCCATAGTGGGATTCGAACCCACGATCTCAACAAGCGCCCGGCCACAGACCTACGCCTTCGACCGCGCGGCCACTGGGATCGGCTCAGGCAGTAAATGTATATTCATTTAACGACGCATTAACCCTTTAAAGACGAAGTGTATCTGTTTTATATAAGGACTCAGTGCGTACCGTGCTGTAAACACTCTCCACTTCGGTTATAAAAACCAGTCTCTTAATGTTTTATAAGGCAAAAGTTGCTGTTTGTTCTGAGATCCGTACAAAACACATAAACGCAATGTGGGCACCACGTAGAATTTTTTAATGTTAAACCTGGTCGTATGTAAAGTTACCGCTAGGCTTTAAAAGGTTAACCTACTCAGGTTATGCAGCATCCAGTTGTAAGCGGAGTAATGAGTAATGAATTGACAATTGTGCGGACGGTAGCAGTGTTGGCCCTCTTTGACGTACGATCCCAGAATTTATGTGGATAAACGGAATAAAACCATGATTGATCTTGTGGGTTTTCAGTTTTGTGGGTGTGGATTTAAAGGAATTTGAGGCCCCTAGGTGTAAACTGGATTGAGCTGGCTCAGGATAGGGACAGGTGGCGGGCTGTTGTGAATGCAGTAATGAACCTCCGAGTTCCATAAAATGCAGGAAATTTCTTGACTAGCTGAGAAACTGTTAGCTTCTCAAGAAGTCCTCTGTTCCGTGGAGTTAGTTAGGTGTTAATACTTTCCATGGCACAGCAAATGTGCTGTTGGAAATGAGGGTGCCCAGTGTTGTGGATATTTCAGCATCGCAGTTGGTTTTCTTCGTTGCCGTCTCAAGGAGAGTTGTGATGACTGTACGTATGACATATGTTGCACCCCCTTTTTCTGCTCTCTTACGGACTCTAATTGGGTCCATCAAGACACTCGTTCTTCACTACTTGTACCAGAGTGATATATATATATATATATATATATATATATATATATATATGTATGTATATACATACATACATAACACCCTGCGGGCGGAACATAGCTGTGGCCGTGAGAGATCCATTATGACGTCATTGCGCGGTAGAATATCTAATACTTTTCGAAGAAGCCCCAAAGAAGTCGTGAGTTTGTATATAGACAACACGAAAGTGGAGAAAATGCACATCTGCAACACGCAGCGTTCTAAGTACTGAAACCATTGTATCGGAGTACTGGTCACTCAGTTGATGAAGCGAGTTTTAAAACGAGATTTGAAATTCTCACAGCGGTGTTGGTGGAGATGCAGGGTTTCTGGAATGTGACGCTGTGTACGATGTGTGGTTTCCGACGTTTCGGGCCGGTGACGGGCGGTTGTGAATGCGGTAATGAACCTTGGGGTTCCATAAATGCGGGAAATTTCTTTACTAGCTGAGAAACTGTTAGCTTCTCAGAAAGGAGTGTTCTCCATGGAGTTAGTTCGTACCGCGCAGTGAACACACTAGGTCACTGCTACAAAGACCGGTCTGTTAATTCTTTAAAGACGAAGCGTTTCTGTTTTATACAAGGACTCAGTGCGTACCTCGCTGTAAACACTCGCCACTTCGGTTATAAAAACCAATCTCTTAATGTTTTATAAGGCAAAAGTTGCTGTTTGTTCTGAGATCCGTACAAAACACATAAACGCAATGTGGGCACCACGTAGAATTTTTTAATGTTAAACCTGGTCGTATGTAAAGTTACCGCTAGGCTTTAAAAGGTTAAGGTGTCCTCAGAAACACTGTGGATAAAATGCAGAGGTTTTGATGTTAAAACAGGTGGTAAATGTACTTACCTCCGTGTTTTTAAAGGGGTAAATTCCATATTGTGTCGAACAAAGGCATTGAGAGAACAAAATAACGTCTCTTCGCACATAGCATCTCTCCTACGTTCGTATTGGCATCGTGCTGTTTTTAACATGTCGCCTTGAAGAGATCTTGTGTCACTTTTACAATACGGACACGTGTTTCTGCCTTCATCTGTCCAAACATCGCTGGCGTTTTACTATACAAATTCTACTCAAAAGCTGTTTTACAGCGGCAACCAACCAAAACTCCACGAAAGTTTAAAATGTATGCAAGCTAATGGTTAGAGATGAAACAGAAGTAACGCAAACAAAACGTCAACTGGCATTCCCTTTCAGATAAAACCTGTGCTGAAATTCAGTTGACGTTTGTGTGATGCAAAGTATAGAGTGGGCATAATTTAGAACATCAGAGTTTAGGTGTTTAACTGGATGGAAGTGAATGGCAGATTATTATAGGGAAATACAGGCTACAGTTCCATTCTGAATTTGGTGTCCTCGCGTCTGGTTTTCAGAGCGTGACGATTAGTATACACAAACCTGCATCTGAATTATATCTGCCCTGGAAATGGGGGAGACAGTTTCCTACGAAACGTCGATACATCTGCCTAACTCCTATGTCTCACATCCCGACAGATTGTGGTAACATGCATTGCTGAGAGAACTCAAGAGTCTAACTTAAAATATGTAATTTTGTAAAGAAGATCTTCTGTGTAGTTTTTCAGAGCGTGTAGTGTATTTACATTTTATTTTTTGTATTTTATTTATAGTATAAAAGACGTTTCGGAGTAATGTACTGTCCACGTTGTCGGAGTGAAAAATTGGTTCTGAATCCATTTTCAGTCACAGTAGAGATGTAGGAATTTTTTCTGACGGAAGTCGGAAAACCTTGGGAGACCAAGGCGTAGATGGGAGGATAATATCAAAATGGATCTTCAAGAAGTGGGATGGGGGGTATGGACTGGATTGAGCTGGCTCAAGGTAGGGACAGGTAGCGCGCTCTTATGAATGCTTTAATGAACCTCCGGGTTCCTTAAAATGTGGGGAATTGCTTGACTAGCTGAGAAACTGTTAGCGTCTCAAGAAGGCCTCTGCTCAATGGAGTTAGTTAGTTAGTTAGTTAGTTAGTTAGTTAGTTAGTTAGTTAGTTAGTTAGTTAGTTAGTTAGTTAGTTAGTTAGTTAGTTAGTTAGTTAGTTAGTAAGTAAGTAAGAGTCGGAAAACAAGCGTTATAAATGCTCTAAAATCCCGAAAACCGTAATTTGAACACCTGTCGTGAGAACCTGAATCTTTATGCCTAGCGTCATGTAACTTGTAATCAGAGTATTAATATTTTAAAGCAGGCTGTTTGGAAGAGGTTTTTAGAGTCGTCGTTATTGTCTGGTTGATGTTCAATGGGTGGTGTTTCTTGTGTAAATTATTTTTGTTACCAGAGTGGAAAATTTCGAATGCGAGTTCCAGAAGTAATTATTTCCACATCGAAAATTATTTTACATGAGACAATACGTCGTAAGAAAACCTTCATGTAACTTTACACGCGATTTCCTAATTTGGAAGTACATCGATTATTGGGGGGGGGGGGGGGGCCGGCTGTTGGTCCACTGGCTGTACTGAAACAAAGGTTCAAATTTATGCAACAGTAAACAGCAATAGACTGTACTTTTATAACACAAAAATTGTGCACTATCACTTAGTGTATTATTTCTACGGTTACCAAGATGGCAGAAATCCGTTACGTAGGGTCTGCTCTCTATCTTGACATCTATATTTAGAAATTCCTTTCGTACCTCACAGAGAACACAGGATCCATTATAAGCACCAAGAACCTACGTTGCGCCTTATGATTCTAATACAGCCCTCCCAACATTCACTTCAAGGTTCCGGCCCGAACGCATCCTCTTGTTGTGGTGCAGCCCTGCAAAAGAAAATTGCAGACGAAATGCTCAGATTCTTTCCTCTGGTGCATATTCGAGCAGACCACTTATCATTGCCTGCATGTTCTTCTTTTCCCAACGCTCTGCCTTGCTCCAGCCTACCTTTACCAGAAGGATGAGCGGGCATTGCCTGGGATCCTTCAGAGCAGTAAATTTTCTGGTCGCTGCCTGTAATAATGAAGTGTAGTGCCTCTCATCACATGTGATCCTTCTTTCTTTCTTTTTTCCTCTTCTCCTTATTTTCTGTGTGTGTTGATATGGAAGTAATCTCAATTTCTGTGATACGTTATGATCCTCACCAGTTGCGCACCCGGAAAATTTCCTTGGGGGTGGTAGGGGGGCTGTCGTTTGCTATGTATAGTTTATGTTTGATATTAAAAATTGTTATAAAAATCATGTTTTAAGTATAACATAAAACTGTTTGCAACTGGATTTATGTACAAATATAACTACATGTTCCCTGACTCAATCACAGTGCCGTGTCTTCTTGTTTTTTCATTTTATTAATTTATTTTTCAAAATTCTAGTGTACTAGTCATCAGCCGATATCAGTGGCTGATTTCGGCTGAAGTGTAAATCGTGTAAAAGTTTTGATATCGTATCTACAAAATCTGTGTTATTTAAATCGCGGTTTTAGGATGTTTGGGGGGGGGGGTTGCAGCTCGGCAGCCCCCCCCTTATGTGCGCCCCTAATTTTCACAATAATAAATACATCGTATATGTTAAACAGAGATATTTTAATGTTTAAAACAGTTGGTAGGTTTAGATACCACTGTACTCTGAAGAGCTGAAGGACTAATAGTCATATATAATACCGCAGCGTGGCGCTGTTGGCACTGACGTAGCTGGTGGTTGTAATGCCATGAACGTGAACCAGGCAATGACGTTTATCCGAACCCCAGCAAGTAATATCTGCAGATAATTCGATTCCTCGCTTCATTTGATGAACAGAAGACATGAGATAGGGGTAAAGGGAATAAAGGTGACGAAGGAAAGAGGATTGGACTGGCTAAACCAAACAGGGGGTGAAATCACACGCAGCCTTCATCAAAATCTCAAAGGCTGAATCAGTGACGCAAACATATGAACGGAATAGATTGGTTCTCTGACAAGCTGACATAGTGGTGGTTCTTTGACATGGCGTCTTGATACTATAACAGGGGTAGAAAGACGGCAGTACACTTGAAATTGGCGGACGAGACATTTGTGAAGATAGCCTTGTAGTGGTGGCATTCTGTGTGTACAGACTTTACATCTCCGCTCATAGAGTGTACGTAAACAATCTAATATACAGGGATTTCTTTTTAACCTTTTAAAGCCTAGCGGTAACTTTACGTACCACCAGGTTTAGCATTAAAAAATTCTACGTGGTGCCCACATTGCGTTTATGTGTTTTGTACGGGTCTCAGAACAAACAGCAACTTTTGCCTTGTAAAACAGTAAGAGACTGGTTTTTATAACCGAAGTGGAGAGTGTTTACAGCGCGGTACGCGCTGAGTCTTTATATGAAACAGGTACGCCTCGTCTTTAAAGGGTTAATCGCGAGACTACTCGCCGTAAAGTGGACATCGTTGCAACCTGGCGATCGGATGGTGCTTATATTTGGGTTGATGTTGCATTGAGTGAAGATGCGATGAGGTTCCGTTATTGATGACTGAGTTTTCAGTGTAACCGTGATTTTAAAGTATTCCTCATTGGCCTAACAGGGGACCATTGGAAGGGTTAGTCGTGTCTCTGTGTACCGCAGCAGAGATGGGTGTTGGGCAGACTTGTTCGTTGAGTTCTCAACGGGTTCCTTACTATCGTGTAATAATTGTGCAGAGATGAAAGTAAAAAACGAAATGAAACAACTGAATTTCTCCTCATCCGCCTCTTCTCTTTCTTTTTTCTTTGTGACGAATGTTTACTTTGGTAATGGACTTGGCATATTTTTTTTTAAATTCCGATGGTTGGTGTCATTGCTGTGCTGCCGCCGCCTCTACCACCACCACCACCACCACCACCA
>BLKM01001275.1:729297-762564 GCA_013340265.1 Coptotermes formosanus
CAACCACCACTACCACCACCACCACCACCACCACTACCACCACTACCACCACCACCACCACCACCACCACCACCACTACCACTACTACTACTACTACTACAAGCCTGTGTTGATTCATTGTCGTTCATAATCAGTTTAAAAGTAAATATATTTTTTAAATACATGATTGAACATATACAAGGTTCGTCTTCTGGGGTGACAGATAGCAACTTCAAGGCTTTTGCTCTGAATATGAAGGCAGCTGTTGCTCCAAAAATACAGGGCGTTACATTCCAGATGATAACGGTCTTAAGACTGGCCGTCTTAAGAATTTGAGTCGTTGCTTAGCATCTTGCAGCACAAACGAGTAGCGTTAATGTACTGCAGCGTCAGTAGTTTCGTCATGTGGCAGCTGTCACGATGATTAATAACGCCTACTTTTCTGTCCACCGCCTGCCATTTTTCCCCTTTCCGATCCCTGACATGTGTCAACGGATTTTCTTTCTCTGTTCACAGAAATACTCCTGAATGAAAACTCACGGTGTTGTCACACATTTTACTTCTTATTTTATGTTCATTGTGTCGTAGATTTCTCATAGTGCAGTGTGTAACATGGCAGTGCTTTCACATTGATCGGAGACAGATTACGTGTTTGTTTACTTCTGTATTTTGTTTATTTATTTGTAGTACCAGAGGAATGCTTCAGCTGTTTAAACACCTAAGTCAAGGTTTAGCGTTGAAACTTCTACATTTCGTCTACATAGTGTAATTATTTGCTCCATATAGTTCTTACAATCAGCGTGATTTCCCTACACAGCACTTCAACGATTGGTTTTTCTAATGGCAGCACACCAGGCAGGTGGTACGTGCGGTATATTAGCCACTGTACTTTGGAGGGCCAACAGGTAATGAAATTCGGGGCGCAGAATTTCCTAAGTTTCTCCATAACTCTGAGCTGTCCAAAGGAAACCGTGTGCTGTGAAGTTGGTTAAATTTGACAAACCAACATTATTAGCTCCTGTATTTCGTGTTTGTATTTCGAAACTTCGTCTTAGTTTTGAACACTCTTCAATGGAGCGTAGCGCGTGGGTGTATAAACAGTGTTGGTGGAGTCACTCGCACTAGCACGGGAAGCTGTAAGGAGCAGTGACGCTGAAGGCAGAAGCCACTCGGTTTTAAACTCGTGAGCTATTTCCGCAGAGGAAACGTCGGGAGGACGTAGACTATGGTGGTTTATTTTGGAATCAGTATGAGGCTTGAGGCACGAGGTCGCGTGCACAGCGATAAATTTTTTTTTCTTCTTGACAGATATTTAAAAATAGATGTGTGCTTCCGTTTCAGATAATTCTATAGTTCTTAGTGAATGTAAAATCTGCAGACATTTTATGGAAATCTCGTTTCTGGCCATAACTGTGAAACGTAGAAACTGTACTCTGCGATAAACCGCATTCAGGTTGTTCTTGCTGGTTTAACCTTTTAAAACCTAGCGGTAAGTTCATGTACTACCCGGTTTAAGATTCAAAAATTCTACGTGGTGCCCACATTGCGTTTATGTGTTTTGTACGGATCTCAGAACAAACAGCAACTTTTGCCTTATAAAACGTTAAGAGACTGGTTTTTATAACCGAAGTGGAGAGTGTTTACAGCGCGGTACGCCCTGAGTCCTTAAATAAAACAGATACGTTCCGTCTTTAAAGGGTTAAACTTTTGAATCGTGATCTTATATATCAGTGACGGTAAAAGTTGACTTTAAGGGCAGAGGAAACGCGATCTGAATCCGTTAACAAAACCCAGCCACATAATGCTGTGTAGGGATATCGCTTTAATGTAGAACACCCCCGTTGATGTATTTTCAGGTGTACATTTTATTAGTTCTTTATTCAAACTCAACAAGCTGTACTCTACACGTTTTTACTTGGCAACTAGTTTCGGCTCATAAAAGAGCCATCATCAGGCCGTTGACAAAAACTGTATGCCGGAAACCCTATATGTTACATGAAGGAGCGCTCCCTCTTACATCATAAATACATTATAAATGTATATAAAAACGCTAGGTATGTTGTATATATATGGTCTAAGCGGTATTTTAAAAATTCAAGTAAATGTTCTACTAATAATAAACACCAACTGATGCACCAAAATATGTATAATCTGTATTCGTAAAAGTCTCCTACATGTTTCGACCATCCTGGGCCATCTTCAGGGAGAATACTTGACGGTCCGCGGACAGTACCCGGTACCTCTCAAACGGAGGATGAAACCTAAGGCACATTCACACTTAACTGTATAAACGCAACCATAGTGTATCCAGACTATTCTCCCTGAAGATGGCCCAGCAGGGTCGAAACATGTAGGAGACTTTCACGAATAAAGATTATATATATTTTGATGCATCAGTTGGTGTTTATTATTTCGTATGATACAGTGCACAGACATGGAGCACATTATACTGTTTATAACAACATTGGCGTTGTTAACATATTGCTTTATGCTTTGTCGCTGTGACTGGTCATGAGAATGTGTTCGGTCTAAAGTATACGTTGAGACCGAAGAAACAGTTTTCATAATCGAGACAGACTCTGTTCTTTGTGAGGTGCGAGCTGTGGCTGAAGACACAGTTGAGCATCGGCCATGGAGCATGGTGATTGTTAACGTCGCGTATGATCGCTTTAGAGATGTCGAATGTAAACATCCGCGCTTGCGATATCGATGCTAATCGATTGTAAATCTGATGCTGATGTTTAAATACTCAGTGTTTTTCTTTGGGGGGGGGGGGTGGGGAAGTATTCACGAATTTGACGTCTGTGGAGACGGATCTGAGACACTGCCCTGCGGACATGTCCAAACTTGTTAGGTATTAAGATCGTATTTTGCGTCACGCTTACTGAAGTGTTTCCCACCCTGACGTGAAGGGTCATTCCATCTGCATTCACTGTGTAGTTCTGTCTGGTGTGTGTACTTAAACAGCCCTTTTAAGTGAAGCAGCTTCCTGTGTTAACTGACAAAGGCATCTGTTTAAAGTATCTGTCTTTCTGTTTCATTTGCTGAGAACTCACAGTTATTGCAATCTGGATTCGATTACAAGCTTATACAGCCTGTATCTTAAGGCGCAAAATAGATGTCTTACTGAATTAATGAATACGGTTACCATGGAAACGAGTTAGTAGGAGACAGGCGGATTGGAAACACGTGTTAACATAACTTAAAGGGAGAAACAAATTAACTTACAAAGAGACCGTTTACAATTTGAGAAATGCCTCTACTTTGTTATATGACGCATGCATTTAATTGATTCTTTGTTATATGGGTCGCGGGTTCGATTCCCGATGGTGTCGTTGGAATTTTTCATTGACATAATCCTGTCGGTCGCACTATGGCCTGGGGTCGACTCAGCCTCTAACAGAAATGAGTACCAGGAATCTTTCCTGGGGGGGTAAAGGCGGCCGGTGCGTATGGCTGACAACATGCCACCTTCATGTGCCGATTGTCTAGAAATCTGGGAGCCTCGACCTCCTGGAACCCTCAGGGCCTGTCCAGGCATGTAACGGGACTGCTTTTTACCTTTACCTTTGTTATATGGCGCATGTATTTCATTGACTTGCCGAATACAGAGGTGTTTCACTGGTCACTGTTTAGTTATATCTCCTGTTTGTACGTCAGTTTTCATTTTCCTAAATCGTACTAGCGCTTCCACAATTCCGACGACAGGCAGATGTGGGCCAGGGAAACTACTTGACGCCGCTTGCTATGAAAGACTGCTGTATGTAGAAAATGATTTAGAAAATTGGGTGCGACGCGTGTTCGATCTGTCAGGAGGATGCCGTGTTTTATTCTGAAGCCTGTTTGCAAAAAGGATTCATAAAAGAGTCATCCTGACGCCTGTCTATAAAAAGGATTCGCTGAGTATGAATCCTGATGCCTGTGCGTAGACAGGATTCAGAAAAGGCTGATCCTGACGCGTGTCTATAAAAAGGATTCTCTCTGAGGTTGAATCCTGACGCGTGTGTGGAAAAAAGAATTCAGAATATGTTTGTCATGATGTCTGTAAGTAAGATGATTCAGAAAGTACAGTCAAACCCGCTTATAACGACATGGGTTTATACGATATCACGTCTGTAGCGTGAGATATTGTGTGGTATCAGTTTCTTACTGTTAACCTTAACATTATACTTCTCGGTTATAACAACACTCGTTTATAACGACACAAAATGTTGAGTCTTCTTCTTGACGATATAAGCGACTTCGACTGTACTTGTTCTGGGCCATGTACGTAAAAGATGTCTGGGGCGTCACTGTGTTTAGCCAGCAGTAAGGGATCCAAGACTGGATAAGATGAGAGCACATAACAACAACGAGGAGAGGACTACCGAATTGAGCGAAGTTGTCATGAACACGGCTTTTGGCACCTGACTGTGCAGGTGTCTGATACCGTAGTTTCACGTTGCAAAGCGCGAATGTTTGTTCGTAATTTGGCTTAACTTTTGTACGTCATTCGTCAGTAAACAAGTGATGCATGGAAAAATGATTGCAAAACTTTGAAAGGGAGCAAGTGTTGGGACCGTAGCAACAGGAAGGGGTCTTGCGATAGAGGGAAAGCGAGTTTATTTTTTACTCAGTAGATTTATATTGATCGATCAATCAAAAACCTCCTGAACGTTCGAGTACTCTGTCTGTCAAATACCATTAAGTGAACCATATTTCACAGACGACGTTCCGAAATTTGCGTCTTAAAGCATCTTGCTAAGTAATTCAGGGGTGAACATTATTTGCAGTGCGTAGTGACAGTCTTCTTACAAACCGCATGTCAGGCATTCTCCGGGAGGTCAAGCCTGAACCCCCCCCCCCCCCTCCCCCATAGAACCTCCTGCCTTAGTTTAAGCACACGAAAAAGTGCGTTATGCGTACAGTAGGATTTGCAAAGATGATGTAACTTGTAATTTTTTTTTAGTTCTGACAAAATGACCGGTTTTATATTTATTTGCAGCAGCTGGCAACACTGGTGAGTTGGCGCGTGTAGGGTCAAGTGTCTGCTTGATTCAGCAGTGTCGTGCGAAACTGTACTGTTTATATTACAGTGTTATTGGCGTCGTCATTTAAAAAGAAAGTGGATGAATGTTTGAACAGGTATTCACTTTATCAGTGAAAATGGAGGGCGGTAACACTGATATCTATGGAGAAGCACTGCCGATATTGATAGAGAGTATTCTGAAGGTTGTCAAGTTACGTATCAGAATTGTCACTAAATCGACTTAATTGTCCTCTTGCAGAACCGTGAAATTACGTAATGCGTCTCTAATATGGACGTCTTGCAGCAATCAAAGTATGACATTGGCTTTAAACTCTATTTGGCTGTGCTAGACGCAGCCGATCCCAGTGACTGCGCGTTGTAAGGCGTGAGTTTGCGGCCGTTCGCTTGCTGGAATTGCGGGTTCGAATTCCGCCGGGGGCATGGATGTCTGTCTCTTATGAGTGTTTTGTGTTAGAAAGGAGGTCTCTGCGACGGACCGATCACTCGTCCAGAGGAGTGGTACTGAGTGTGATATCGAAACCTCCACAGTGAGGAGGCCTGGATCTACTAGAGCTGTCGAGCCATGAAAAAAGAAGTGCCGAAGAGAACCCACGAAGTACTGACACTTACTTGAACTAAGCTGCTTCCCACGTAACCAGGCTTGAGATGCGGTTTCTAGCTCTGAGATACCTAGACGCGTGTATTGTTCATTATGTTTCCGATATACAGTAAACATACAGTGACATTATTTCGTATGGCAACTTGCATCAGTCTTCATTCAAACCGTTCCGTGTGACGGTGGGCAGCGCATCACAGCCGTAATACCGGGTCTGCGCATGTGACTTCAATCGACCGCATTTAATGTTGGGGTGTTACTTTCCATGTTGTCAAGAAGGCGCTGGAAGTATTTACCTTCTGCTTAAGTACCCGCCTGACATGTAACAAACACGTATAATTGCACGTCAAAGTTTTGTACGCAGATGGACGGAGCCCATGTTTTATATAAGGACTCAGTGCGTACCGCGCTGTAAACACACTCCATTTCGGTTATAAAAACCAGTCTCTTAGTGTTTTATAAGGCAAAAGTTGCTGTTTGTTCTGAGAACCGTACAAAACACATAAACGCAATGTGGGCACCACGTAGAATTTTTTAATGTTAAACCTGGTGGTCTGTAAAGTTACTGCTAGGCTTTAAAGGGGTTAAAGGAAGACGACGCGAAATGACTAGCAGCAGTTGTCAGAGAAAATAATGCCCCTGTAGGTGCCAGTACATGCATGTTTCCCCACAATTACATCCTCAAACTTATGTGGGAATCAACCGCAAAAAAATTACTCGCACACGTTACGATATTCACTATAGTGTGTAAAATCTGTATTTTGTGGCTGTACCATTTTGAGTTCCCCGAATTTTCTGTCTGCTTCTTTTTCTTCCCGTTGTGTTTTAACTCATACGATGCCGAGCGAAAAGAAGGTCTTTATAGTTAAATACCGTCACGTACTCAAGTAGAGCACGATTAAGATGACATGGCGCACGGCGACGCGTGGGAGGGGAAGTGAAGGGGCAACAGGAGAATGTAGTGGGTATCCAGCATGCCTAGCAAGACCGGGGAGCAAGGCCTGTCCAGCACAGTACGAATGCTACCAGCTGACCCGCACACTTTGGCTGCCAGAGTAGTGAACTGAAATGCCCCCCCCTCCCCCCCCCGCCAAGTCACATGGACTCATCCGTTTCGCCGAAAGACGAAATCTGGTTTCTGCGCTTGTGCCATCTGATCTTAACTTCACTCCACCTTCACGGCGTCGTGGTTAAGTATTCCCAGGGAATACTGTACAGCCAGGTTTCACGTGCAAAAAGCCTACGTTCTGCCTACAGACTGTATTTGTGTGTCTTGTCTGATGCAGAATTAACCCACTGGTTTTTGCAACAGAGAGGAAATGCGTTTCCTGCGCGGTGCGAACTGAATCTTTAAATACAATTCGGGTTAAATTCAGTGTCCAAAGACCGCATGGACTGCGTTACCTTTACCTTACATAATGTTCAGGTAGGGAAATGGTCCCTGCGTCTCTCGCTTCGATATTTAAATGTCACTTGTCTGCTGCGGTGTGCGGGCAAATGGGGAGGGCCTTCTGCCGTGTGAATTGCAGTATCAAAGTGTCCTTCAGCTGACGTCCAACTGATCACGCAGCGCAAATATGTGTATCTCACGTTGCTAAGAGTAGCGAGTGTGATGCATACTTGGCGGACGGTGTATGACTCATTGGCATGATTATGTCAGATCCAATTAAAGCTTGGAGCTTTTTTCGCTCTGTGGGTAAGTTCCCAAGCAGTAATTTATGTTGTTTGGTTGGGATTTAGCAGAATTCCTTTCCGTTTAGCACTTGCAATCCGACCAGTATACGTTAACGTTGTAAATGTAAGGGTATGTTAATGCTGATCACAGTGGCCGCGCGGTCTAAAGCGTGGGTCTGCGACCGCTCGCTTGCTGGGATTGCGGGTTCGAATCCCACCGGGTGCATGGATGTCTGCCTCTTGTGAATGTTGTGTGTTGTCAGGTAGAGGTCTCTGCGACGGGCTGATCACTCGTCCAGAGGAGTCCTGCTGAGTGTGGTATGTCTGAGTGTGATCTTGAAACCTCAACAGCGAGAAGGCCTAGGCCCTCTGGGTCTGTCAAGCCATGAAGTTATGTTAACCGTTTAAAGACGAAGCGTACCTGTTTTGTATAAGGACTCAGTGCGTACCGCGCTATAAACACTCTCCACTTCGGTTATAAAAATCAATCTCTTAATGTTTTATAAGGCAAAAGTTGCTG
The DNA here is from genome assembly GCA_013340265.1 of Coptotermes formosanus. Classification (NCBI taxonomy): domain Eukaryota; kingdom Metazoa; phylum Arthropoda; class Insecta; order Blattodea; family Rhinotermitidae; genus Coptotermes; species Coptotermes formosanus. The sequence goes on from BLKM01001275.1 coordinate 737,095, forward strand.
TTTGTTCTGAGATCCGTACAAAACACACAAACGCAATGTGGGCACCACGTAGAATTTTTTAATGTTAAACCTGGTGGTATGTAAAGTTACCGCTAGGCTTTAAAAGGTTAATAGACAGGCCTTACCGTGATTAAGACCGTTAGTCACCCGCTTTTCATCGACGAGGCCCGGGTTTATTCCTAGGACAGGTAGTGTGAGATTTATGGTGGACGGAGTGGCACTGGGACAGGTTTTTCTCCCAGTGCTGCGGTTTTCCCCTGTCAGGATCATTCCACTAATGCTGCATACCAAACTCGTATTACACTGACGCTATATAGTCATAAAATAAGAAACGTAAAATATTACAGAGCTGTGTTTGTCGTACTGCATAACACTGCTGGCCGCAACTCCGTTGGTCCATTTTTTAATGGATGCGACTTCGCTGCATGGCAAACGTGGCAAATGTCAAAAGTGTTATAATATCCCGAAGTGTTCTTGCACTGCTTAACTCCTGAAGATGAACAGATGGGTTATCCCGAAACGCCGGTGACAAGTTACCAACCTGTGCCGCGTAACCGGGGGTGTGGAATCGACACACAAAACCAGCGACTCCGACTCCTCAGTTTTTAAGTCTCCAACTCTGACTCCGACTCCGTTGCAAAAAGCTCGGTATGTACTATTAATGGTAAAGCTACTCAACTGGTAACTGGTTTCATAAGACATTTCATCACCACCACGTGAATCATCAGGCTACTTTTTAGACTTATAACCTATGTTTAAGTATAAGTCTAATGATCATTGTATCAAGTTCATATTTAAGATTTTATATCGAGGTCGGAGTCGGTACGTTTTTACCGACTCCGACTTCGACTCCACCCAAAATTCCTTCTGCCACCGACTCCGACTCCACAGCCCTGCGCGTAACAACTCTGAAGAGCAAAGGCCTTAGTGTCGCGGGGGATGCCACAAATATCGTATATCAGACATTTTTTAATGTAAAAGTTTTATGGAAATTTTACTTTTCTGTGTTACACTGTTGTAAATTGTTAAATCTGTTAATGCTTCACGTACCGACGGCAAGAAGGAATTTTGGATTGTCCGCGGCTGGCGGCACTCAGTGAGAAATACAGCGTACGTGTGATTATCGCCGGTGTGATAAAACATATCATGTAGTGATTTATGGCCGGTACCCGGAATACAACATGTCACTGGTAGTGAAACAAACATGCCGGTGTCTCTGATAAACGTGGCGGTTTGGTAACGCGGAGACCTTGTTGTGCCCGACGGATCCCGAGTTCTGCCCTCAGCTGGTACGCTGGCTGGCTTGGCGGAGGCTTTACCTGGGTCTTAGGTCAGTCTTGCAAAGCAAACTGCATCGCGACGTATTTTTGTCCACACTGTTTGTTACGTTATACATTAACCTACCATTTTGCGTTTTGTAATCGGACTTAACGGACACCGTCAGTGGAGATCACCGGGCCGAAATTTGACCCTGAGGGCTCCCGATTACGCAGCAGGAGTTCTGCCTGTTCGTTCGGTGAAAGAAATGGCAAGGGGTAATTTTTGAGGCCTATTTTAGTGGCAGCGAGGTGGGTGTGGCCCGGAAAATTGAAGTTTTTCGTTGTAATGAATTTAAGGTAATTATCTATTCGTAAAGTGTTAGTTTAGATAATTAGTTGCGGGTTTTTCAGTACCTTCGCACCTTCAAATGTTAACCCGGCACTGTTGCGAATATGCAAAAACATTCCCGAAATTGAGTGGTACATTTCTGTTACGTAGTCACCTGTCCTGGGTATTATAGATGTCATATATGAACTTCCAGGGGGCCGCGGTGGCGCAGTTGGTTGAGGCACTGAGCTACAAAACCGGCAGGTCGCGGGTTCGATTCCCGATCGTGTCAGTGGATTTTTTCATTCGCATAATCCTGTCGGTCGCACTTTGGCCCTGGGGTCGACTCAGCGTCTAACAGAAATGAGTACCAGGAATATTTCCTGGGGGGTAAAGGCGGCCGGTGCGTATGGCTGACAACCTTACCACCTTCATGTGCCGACTGTCTAGAAATCTGGGAACCTCAGCCTCCTGGAACCCGAAGGGCCTGTCCAGGCCTATAATGGGACTGCTTTACCTTTACCTATGAACTTCCAAAACGCTTGGTTAGTCCTGTAGTCAGAACGAGTGTCTGTTACAATAGATAATACAACTTGAAACGTAATAGTCTGAAGTACAAGTTCCCATACAATAAAGTGACATCTGGCCCTGTGGACCGCATTTCGACGGAAATCCCGAACTCAGAATGAGATGGACGTTTTTTCAGCCTTTTTTGCTTATGTTCCGATGGTGACAGGAAGTGTCACTTGTAGTGGCCGTTATCAGAAGTGACATTGGAAATACCCAGGCCCTGCTTACGTGTTATGACTGTCATATTCTGTCACTTGGGGCTGAACATACGACATGTGTAGAAGGTCAAATGTAAATTTTGTTCTCGGAATGGAGATGTGTACCGCAATATTTCTTGTGCCTACTGAAATACAATACTGGAAAATGCATGACAGGTGTTGTGTGGACACATGAATACGAATGAAGTGCGAATCTTGCTTTTCTACTTAATTAACCACCATGTTGTGTGTGTGTGTGTGTGTGTGGGGAGGGGGGGTGGGTGTAGGGGGGAGGTATAGTTCCAAACATTCTTCACCTCAGCATTAGAACAACGTGGCTATTTAGCAGAAGCTTCACCACTGGTTATTCTGACTGACGCCCCCGTTGATTTTTCTCAGTTCCTTTAGGAAAATGCCACTATAGTCCCGCCATTTCTTCGACCACTTCCTCCTACCCCCCCTCGACAATCACCATGCACTCGTCCGGTATGTTACGCTGCTGTATATAATCTAACCTGCTGACAGAGTAGTTAAATAAACGCTTAAGTACCTGATAAATAAAAAGGTAAAGTTATTACTCACCACGCCATTAAGGTGTATGAGGGGAGAAGTGGTATAGCTCCTGTCATTCTTAACCTCAGCGCTAGGTGAAGGTGAGTAGGTTAACGTCTCGCCGTTGCCACTTTCCCCCAGTGAAAGAACACCGGTACCCACTGACTGTGGGGCTGGCTGGGCCCCAGAGACGGTCTGGACGCTTTTGGGGAAGAGACAAATCTGTGTCCATACTCAGGTTTGAGGCCTGGATCGCCCAGCCCGTAGCTTCGTCGCTATGCGGAGTGCGCTGTCCCGGCTCCTTAATGACTGACTGACTGACTAACTGACTGACTGACTAACTAACTAACTACACGGAGCAGAGGCCTTCTTGAGAAGCGAACAGTTTCTCAGCTTGTCAAGAAATTCCCCGCATTTTATGGAACCCGGAGGTTCATTACCGCAGTCACAAGAGCCCGTCACCTGTCCGTATCCTGAGCCAGCTCAATCCAGTCCATGCCCCCGTCCCACTTCTTGAAGATCAAGTTTAATATCCTCCCATCTACGCCTGGGTCTCCCAAGTGGTGCCTTCCCTCAGGTCTCCCCACCAAAATCCTGTATGCACCTCTCTTTTCCCCCATACGTGCTGCATGCCCCGCTCATCTCATTCTTCTGGATTTGATTACCCGAATAATATTTGGTGATGAGTACAGGTCATTAAGTTCCTCGTTATGTAGTCTTCTCCACTCCTCTGTCCCCTCGTCCCTCTTAGGCCCAGATACCTTAATAAATAAATAAATAAATAAATAAATAAATAATGAATACAGTTGAATGAATAAATAAATAAAAATGAATAAATAATTGAATACAGTAAATAACGTGAAGTCGCGCGACGCAGCGGTGCCATGTTCACAGAGGAGAACTGCTGAGTTAGACTGCGCTGTTCATTTCTGAGTCTCTGGATTCAGCGTGTTTGTGTCTTTAAATTGAATTGCGAATACAAAGCTGCTTATTTTTATCCAGCGTCGTGCAATTCACCCTCAACGCCGCCGCCGCCACCACCACCACCACCTCCACCGCCGCCGCCGCTGCCGCCGCCGCCGACAAACTGCGATATCAAGCGAATGTATCTGTGTGTGATGAACGGAACGCCCACGGACACTGCTGATGGATATTCGATTGTTAAAACAGTTATAAAGTACGGAAAATTGTGAGGTTTATGTTGTTATGGAGTTGAAGTGCAAATGAAGAGGCAATTTGATACTTAGAAAAACACACACGGCTTTAGAAGAGGTCAGAGGGCGGTATTTGAGGCTGTCACAGCGATGCCTGCAGACTGCCATATTCTAGACTGTGTCTGGTAGATTTTTAGTGAAAATGGAAGCAGTGTGTTCCACTAGAAACCGTTATATTTCTACCAACGACACGGCATCATGTCTAGGAAGACTTTCAAGATAAATTCATCCCCTAGACAAATTTCTTTGCATGAAGAACAGAAGAGGAGATACAATCAAGGAAATGTAGGAAGAGGGTGAGACGGAGAACCATACAAAAGGGAAGGGGGGAGGGGAACCACTGCTGCCATCTGTTTTGATGTCCAGAATATGATTACTCTTCCCAGAGCTAATGTTTCCAATTTATTTTATGAAAGAAAACTAAATTGCTACAATTAACTACAGACTGTCGGCGGGTGGGGAATTGCACTGTGGCTGTTGGGTGTGTTTGTGTTTCAGGTGGGGTTTGTAATAACTTTGCAACATTCCATATTGTTGTATAGTTAGATTTTTGTGGTACAGAGTATAAGAATTTCCCAGTGTCAGAAATTCTCCTATAGTTCAAGACAGGTAAATGACACTTATTTGGCGTTGCAGTGGAGTGACGTACCGTATCAGGTTTATGGTTTATGGTTTATGGTTTTCAGGCACGTGAAGATTTTAGTAGTGGCCTTCTCAAGCATGACGCCGTGTATTCTGGTGTGTGGTTACCGACGTTTTGGAAGAACCTGCTTCCGCCGTCATGGCTTACGATGCTAGTGTTATAAGATTCCAGAAGAACACAATGTGCATTCCTTCTTGCCGGGTCACATTGTGCTGTCAAATGCTGCGACAGTTCGCGGTAACCGTACAGGATTAAAAACAGTTTTTAAGCTTCAGCCTAGCAGCCCTCGTACAAAATCATGCAACGGGCGTGCCGAATTGAAGCCATATTTCAGAATGTTTTTCGACAAAGAGCTTTCGGATAGAACTGCCTATTTACCTACCTACCTACCTACCTACCTACCTATCTACCTACTACCTACCTACCTACCTACCTACCTACCTACCTACCTACCTATCTATCTATCTATCTATCTATCTATCTATCTATCTATCTATCTAAATGACTAACCAACCAATCAACGAACCAACCAGCCAACTCCATGGAGCAAAGTCCTTCCTGAGAAGCTAACAGGTCCTCAGATAATCAAGAAATTTCCCGAATTTTATGTAACCTGAAGGTTCATTACCGCATTCACAAGAGCCCACCCCCCCGTCCCTATCCTGAGCCAAATCAATCCAGCCCATGCCCCGCCATCCCACTTCTTGAAGATCCATTTTAATATTATCCTTCCATCTGCGTCTGGGTCTTGCAAGTGGTCGCCTTCCTTCAGGTCTTCCCATCAAAATTCTGTCGAACCCCTCCTCGCCCACATACGTGCTACATGCCCCGATCTCATTCTTCATTTTTGTGAGGAGTACAGATCATAAAGCTCCTCTTTATGTAGTCTTCTCCACTCTCCTGTTACCTTGTCCCTCTTAGGCCCAAATATCTTTCTCAGCACCCTATGCTCGGAAACCTTCAGCCTAGTTTCGTCCCTCAATGTGAGAGACTAAGCTTCACACCCACACAAGACAACAGGCAAAATTTCAGCTCTGTGTTTCTTGATCTGTGTGTTTGTGGATAGCAAACTGGAAGACGAAAAGATCCTACACCGAATGATAGGCTTTGGGATAGACGTCGATGATTCACTGCTGTTCTCATGTTGAAAGCTGAGCATCTGTTGTATTCCCTGGAATGTGTACACGAACTAACATCTAACCGCGTAAATAGCTTTGCTACTGTAGGCTAGATACACAACCTGATTTAATGCAAAAAACTCTACATGTTCGCTACACAACCGAGTTCCGGAGGATTCTCAGAATAAATAATGGTACAGAGATCATTCCCCTAAACTGGATTAACCGATCTATTTTTGTAGTGGAGGCTTGGCGGGTGTTTTTTGCCGTACGAGATGAAAATCATTTACAAGAATTTACAAGAACTTTGATTTAAAGGGATGATGTGCCTTTCAGTTCTGATTGTAGTTTGAATGTTGCAGAACTTGTGGGCCCTAAGGGAGAAACGGGGGAGACTGAAGTGGTTACATCCCCTTGCAGTAAGGACACGTTGGGAGTAACTGTGTGTTGAAGCTAAAGTAAAAATTGTTGTGAAGTTTGCAGAAGCAAACGCGAAACATCTAAGTTCGGTGTTTCGTCATGTGCAGACAGTTGACTTTCCATTCTGTCGTACTTTTATTTCGGCACAGCGGAATAATAAAATGCTCTTGACACTGGACAGGAAGTAAGTCATCTTGTCAGTAATCGTACTTCCTGTCTTCTTCTGTCGTTTAGTTTGCTTCTGTAAAGAACATAAATTTGTTAACGAATTGATAATTCAGTAGGTGTAAAGATGCCGGGGCGCGAAGCTGTCGTTTCACATCCTCCAGCTAATATCGAGGTTAAGAATTTGTGCATCTACACTTCCTTCCCATCGGTCACGGTGCGTATATTCATCTGTTTGTATCCCCACAATACATGCACCGTGATCATGAAATCATTACAGTCACATACTTTATAATTTTAAAGCTGATTGAAACAAAGTCAAAACCACGATGAAAGTTGGTTAAGTAGTTACCTGTAGTCCTAATATATAAATATTCTAGTTACATGTGATCTGATGTATAAATATTCTAGTTACATTGAGTCTTAATATATAAATATTCTAGTTATATGTGGCCTGATGTATCAATATGCTAGTTACGTAGAGTCTTAATATGTACATATTCTAGTTACATTGGTCTGATGTATAAATATTCTAGTTACATAGAGTCTTAGTATATAAATATTCTAGTTACATGCGGTCTTATGTATAAATATTCTAGTTACATAGAGTCTTAATATATAAATATTCTAGTTACATATCTTAGTATATAAATATGCCACTTACATGTAGTCTTAATACACATACATACTCCACTTACGTGTAGTATTAATATACATAAATATTCTGTATACATTAGTCTTAATATATAATTATTCGGTTTGCGTGTAGTCTTAATATATAAATACTTTAGTTAGATGTAGTCTTAATATACAGATATTGTTACATTATTTTTAGCTTTGTGTGTTACAACGAAAAGAATTAAGGGGAAAGCGAGGAAAGCAAACAGTGAATTTTAAGAAAATAAGAATTTTAACCCGAAACACAAATAGCGATGCTGCATCCACTTGAACTTGGTTTGTTCGTGTTTAATTAGAGCAGCGTCACACTGCTGATGAACGAAAAAGACTCGAAATGAACCTTTACGTTGTTAATTCCGTGCAGTGAGAACGTGAGTCTCATGTCCACAACTAACATGTGAACACATCCTATATACAACAGTGGGGAGGGACAGAAATTCTACTGCTGTGTGCGCGGTGTGTCCATGTGTTGGCTTTGTAAATAAGACACGTAGTCGAAATGGATAGACTTTTCATGAACAGCGTTATGTATGACAGTCACTGACTGTTTAAAATACAGTGGTTACTGTGCGTACCACCTGCTGCAACAGTGAAAAACTCTGCGTTTCTCTCATATGTATTTCGTACAATTATCTGAATGGACAGTGATTTCTTCTGTAAGTGGAATTAATTAGTCCCATCATTTTTATGGATATGGTTTTAAGTGTGACATACCGTTGTGATATAAATACCCAAAGATAAAGAGAGTGTCTTCAGTCACATCAGCCTTCGTATATTAATTCCGTTGAAATTTCTTAAGCTACATGTTTCGGTTTACCTATAAAGGAACAATCATCAGGCAGTAAGACGCAGAGGGGTAACTACACATGTGTTACTCCTTATGTAGTTTTATTATTAAATGAGTTGTGATCTAAAGTTGTATATCTTTATATATACAATGTGTAGTGAGCCGAAAATTATTGGGTGCAAGGTAAATGTGTATAATTGTATACATAGTGTATAATTGTGTATATTGTATATAAATGTATATATATAGTTAAAAGGTTGAAAATAATTTTGGTTTTAATCATAACAGTAATACGAATTATAAGTTATAAAAATTGTCAGGATTATTACAATTATAAAAATTGACGCTTCCCAGTAGAATTGTGGAAATGAATCAGTGATAAATTAAATGTGTTCAATGTCCGTGCACTGCATCATATAAAATAATATTCACCAACTAATGCACCAAAATACATAAATCTTTATTCGTAAAAACCTCCTACATGTTTCGACCCTGCTGGGTCATCTTCAGGGAGAACAATCTGTTACACTGTTGGATGCACGTACACAGTAAAATGAGAATGCGCCCCTGATGAAAGCAAAGGCACATTCTCACTTAACTGTATAAGTGCATCCAACAGTGTAACAGACTATCCTCCCTGAAGATGACCCAGCAGGGTCGAAACATGTAGGAGGTTTTTACGAATAAAGATTGTATATATTTTGGTGCATTCGTTGGTTAATATTATTTATATGAATCAGCGATAATAATAAATCTCAACTTATTACACGAATATTGTTTTGATTGATTACTCTCCTTACTTTGTAATGGGGACTGTAAGTGTTTACTGTAAGGTAGGAAACGAGGAGGTAAATATTTGTTACATTCGGTTCCTGCTTCCTAGATTAATAAGAGATTTAGGTATTAGGTACTGTGTCTTCACTGACTGCTAGACGAAAATTTCGTACACAGTGTTGTGTAAAGTGTGTAAGTATGTGTTTGTTATGTAACCCGTGTAATCGACTTTAAAATGCAGCTTGCGCTAAGGAGAATCAGCCTGAAGATCCCTGAGTCGTAAAGCAGATGTCGCGGTGCCGGAATTGAGTAGAGAAAAAGGAATAAAGAGAGAAAAATGTGAGAGTAAATAAAGAGAGTAAAATGTGAGAGTAGAGGAAACAGACGTTCAGTGACATCATCGCGGATGAGAGAAAAACAGAATGATACGAAGTACAGCATTATGAATAAACAGGCAAAGTCCTGTCGTATTCTGTGAAATAATAGAAACTTGGAATAACATAAGCGCCAGAAACATAGACACTGTGTGTCACTGTACCAACCAAGTTTTTGTTTTGATACGTCGCGTAAATCTTTCTTTTTTGTCCTACAGGCGTCAGCTAAAAATAAACCGTTGCATGATGATACGTTACAAACTGCCATGTGATTATCCAGCTGCACGGTGGTCATGCCAGTCATTCCTAATCCACAATGCATCTCGTAAAAATGCTTCTGGATTCTAAGTTTTGCTCATGTCAAGATACGAGTATGCATTAAGTGTCTATATGTAAGGGAGTTGCAGACAAAAAGCATGACTGTGCACAGCATTATTACGTTATGGAGATTGTAATACGTTCCTTTAGGAGCCGGGATAGCTCAGTCAGTATAGTGATTAGTCTACGGGATGGACGATCCTGGTTTGGGTTCCCAGTAAGTACAAGAGATTGTTGTCTTTTGTAATAGTTCAGACCGTCTCTGGAGGTCACCCAGCCCCCTGTTCGACACATATTTGGGGCCCCTTCCCCCGTGGTAAAGCAGCCGGGGCTTGAGGCTGACCGCTGACCTTTATCTAGTGCTGAGATTAAAAGTGGGTGGAGCTCTACCTTCCGTCAGTTTCATTCCAGAATGTAGTCTTATGTTGGTACTCCTGCCTTTTACGTACGGACTGCACACATCAAGTGAAGCAAAAAGCGTACTCACCGTGCGTGACGTGTCGGAGTCCCTTTTGTGGGCAGACAGTGGCTGTTTGTTCTGGTGCATTGTGTGGGTGCAGGACACTGTTCGGGCCTGCATTTCGTTACAGTAACTGCGCATGCTTTGTGTGTGTGTGTGTGTGTGTGTGTGTGTGTGTGTGTGTGTGTGTGTGTGAGAGATACCATCTAGGTGTAGTGTCTCAATTTATTACCCCCTTGGTGGCAGAAGGTTCGATTGCGCTGGCTGTATCCATAGACGCCTTCAGACTCGGTGAGGCTTGACCCAATCTGGAACTAAGGATGTAAACAAATTGTTAGTTCCACCTTTCCGTGTGACGTAAGGACGTAACCAATGAGAGAAACAGTATACGAACAGATGTGCGTGTAGGAAGTGGGCCAGGATGGCGTACTCGCTGTACCGCGTAGTCTCGTTCGGACGGTCCGGTGATCGAATCTCGGTGGGGGGATTTTCCGCGCCCATCCTGACCGGTTCTGGGACCCACTCAGCCTCCTATGCAGTGGGTATAATAACGCTGTCAGTTGCTAATATTATGTATGGAGCATCGATGGAATGGGACTGACAGGGGAAGTCCAGTGCACTGGCAGAGAAACCTGTCCGTGTCTTGGGATCCAACCCAGGCCTCCGCTGTTAGGGGCCGACTACCGACCGCTTGAGCCCTGGTACGCTACCGTGTACAAGATAAATTTGACAAGGTAAATTATGGTTTTGCCACTATGGGTCTCGGAACGGACTCGATTGGTCTTAATAATAACATCAGCCACATGCCATCGTCAGAAAACCAGGTGTTCGCGTCTGTTTACTTACCGGAACTGGTGTTTTGAAAGCAGTTATCGAAAAATTACGAAGTTTCGGAAGTAAACTGTGATGTTGACATAGGCTCTGTTGTAGCCACATTTCCTAAACTTTTTAACACCTTCTGTCTTTCCGTTATTGACATTTCTTTTGGAGGCGTTTAGCTCAGACCCACAAAGTCGTTCCTTACACACACACACACACACACACACACACACACACACACACACACACAAACACACACACACACACGCATACATACGCACACACACACATACACACACACACAAACACACACACACGCGCGAACACACACATACATACGCACACAAACACACACACACACAAACACACACATACATACGCACACACACACATACACACACACACAAACACACACACACACGCGAACACACACATACATACGCACACAAACACACACACACATACACACACAAACACAAACACACACACATATACACATACAAACACACACACATACACATTATTTTGTCTCCTTGTGGTATAGTTACAGTCATTTGCATCCAGTTAGTTGGAAGGTAGCTGTGTTGATGACGTAATGGGATGGGTGGTTGGTTGAGGAGAAGGAGAAAGAATGGTGGTGGTGGTTGCGGCGGCGGCGGCGGCGGCGGTAGTAGCAATAGTTCTTGTTACTGCTTTTTATATTCCCCGTATAAACAATTGGTTTTTCCTCAGTTTGTATGATCTTCCTTTGGCACCGAGTTAGGCATGTCGTGGTTCACCGACGTTTCGGTTACTGATGCGGCTCAGTGGCAACTACTGCTTGTTACGTCTGACCGTCTGCACGTACTGTTACTCCAGAACTTATTATTTGGACCTCAACAGTCAGTTTCGTGCCTGTCCATCAGGTTACCGCTTGAAGCAGCAGAGCACTGCTTTTGTTGTCATGGAGACGACACTAGAGTGATTAAAATTACGGCAGAACGAGCTACTATTTTCCCTAACAACAAACTGAGGTATAATTACTTGTTTCTTGCAGTGTTACGTCTGGTGGCAGCTCAACATGGCGTCTCGTAAGTTAGGGCCGTACTTAATGGTACGGTGGCTGCACAGCAGGTCGTAGCCTGATTTGAGGTGGCAGAACGCCGTACTGTTTCAGCTTTTATGTACTTAATCCCAAGATACGATTGACCGTTTGAAGCCCAGTGGTTACATTGTGTGACAGCAGGTTTCATTCATTCATTCATTCATTCATTCATTCATTCATTCATTCATTCATTCATTTCGTAGTTTGGCTTACAACAGGTCCATAGTCTCTTCCAAAGCGAGTTCTGCACAGAGTGCGACGTAGTACTACGTCTTTCAAGATCCGGTATTTTCTGTTTCCCGTAAGGTCATCCAATCACTGCATACGTCTTCATCATCATCTTCTCGTCCCTTCTATATTTGTATCTTCAATAACGTGTTTTAGAAAACAGTTCCTACGCAAGATGTGACCAGTCGAGTTGTTCTGATTTCGTTGTATTTTATGTAGGATGTTCCTTGCTTACTTGACCATAAAAAGTCCCACGTTGTGCCCACACAGTGTATTTATGTGTTTTGTGTGGATCTCAGAACAAACAGCGATTATTTCCCTATACAGCGTTAACTGATTGGATTTATAACCGAGACGGAGTGTGTTTACTGCGCGGTACGGACTGAATATGTATGTATGTGTATATATAATTCACGTAAATTTTGGTCCTTAAACTATCAATTTTGCATCCCTGTACGTACTCTAGATTTTCACTGCACACGGAGCCACTCATAAAGCTGGCCTGGCCATTCCCCGTGGAGTGTCAAGACAAAAGCAAGTGAGGATTATGGTTTCTTATCCAGATAGTGTCAGAGCCCGGATGATGGAGGCAGCAGGCCAGAAGACCGGAGTCTTCACGACAATCGCTGTGGTAACCTCAGATGTCACTATGCGTACAGTTCCTTTTTTTGAGTGAAAGGATGCGTTTTGGCAATGCACGTTTTAGGAATCGTGTATACAGAGGCAGTTTGTTTGCGTACCATCTGTCGGAGAGTTTAGAGGCCCTCTGTTTTTTTTGTGTAAGTGCATCCATGCTGATCCTTGACTGGTTTTTGTAACAAAGTACAATATGGTGTGGGTGATCAGGATTGGGGTAGTGGTGACAGTTTAGTAGGCGAATCCACTGTCAGGTATCGCGGCGTCCCTACCATCTGTGATTGAGTGAGCGATGGAGATACGTCACGACAGCTTATGAACGGCTTTCTCCACTTAACGTCATGTTCGATCATATTAGCAATGGTAACTGCTGTCGTCGAATGAGAACAGCTGTGACTTTTTTGTTTGTTGTACGCCGTGCATATTACAAGTTAATTAAAACAGACCAACAATTATGCATAAAATTCACAGGGTTATATTTACATTGACTTTATCCTTACATGTTTCAATGGACATGCCATCATCTTCAGGGGATACAAAGTGTTACAGGTGCCAAAGCATCAAGAATTGTAAATTCTTCCTACATGCGTCAAACCTGGTCTATAATAAAAAGCTAAGAAACACGCAGCGTAGCTAGAAATCAGGTTTGATGTATATAGGAAGAATTTACACTTCCTGATGCTTTGATACCTGTAACACTTTGTATCCCCTGAAGATGACGGTATGTCCATCGAAACATGTAGGGATAAAGTCAATGTAAATATAACTTCGTGAATTTTTGTGCATAATTGTTGGTTTGTTTGTAATTAACAGCTGTGACATTGACGAAGTGGGTAGGAGCCCAAATCTCCGGTCCAACTTCGGGGAGAAGACGTGTAGATTCTGTTAAAGGCGTAATTCTGCGTCACTGTATCTGTTACTTCATACTGATTGCCATTTGTTAGACGTTCAGTTTGTGACAAGCCTAAATCAAATTTATATACAGCTGTAACCGCAGAGAGCAGGACACGTAATGGCAGTTTTGACACTCACGCTCAAGACACAACTGCACTTCGGTCCACTGTATTTTTTATCTGAAATATTGGCGGTTACCGTTCTTAAACCTCTAATGCCCTGACTTCCCTTGCTTGAAAATTACCAAGGTCAGAACTGTTTTCTTGGGTCCACAACTCTGCAGTTTGTCCATAGATAACATTTCTGTGTTTTTGTTATTCTCAGGCCGCTGCTGGTCTTTATTTTGAAGTAAATGAATCCAATCTACACCCTAATAAACTCAGTGGTGGTGATTGGTTGATAGTCTCTTTGATATTTTAATTAGAGTCCGTCCCTTATCGAATTACGAAATACGTCTAAGTAGAGTGCCGTTCGAACCTTTGCTGCTTAATTTGTAAAGGTGTTAACGACACTTATTCATTCTGTTTCAGTAACGAGTTGAGATAATTAGCTCAACGTATTTCGATTTCATTTTTGCCTCGGGTTAGTTGTATAGAAGATTTTAAATAGAAGGACGTTTAGCACCGAAAGCTGTGACGTTACTGTTTATAAACACATTGAATTTGCATAAGCGTTGACTCACAAGTTCACACTTTTGTACAATATTTTGTTTTTATGCATAAATACGACTGTGTGTAAGATCATGCTAATATACACTTGAATGTATTCTAAGGATGGAGAGTACCTCGTTAGCCCGGCTCTGTTGCACATAGCGGGCAGCACTTTATAATCGTATTGTAGAAGCAACATGTTCTGACAGTGCCTCTTCTCAGTTGACTCCCATGTAAACGGTGTATTTGTTAACCGAATAGATTCCCTTTAGAAATTTCTGTAATAAGAGTAATAAGAGTACAGATTTTCTGTGTTTAATGCGTGCTAATTGGTTTCGTTTTGGATTTTAGTGGTATTTGCTTTCTGTTACTTAAATTGCCTATCTAATGAGCCGAAATTCTGCGAAGGGGGATTCTGCGCTTTAGATATTTAACCCTTTAAAGACGAAGCGTATCCGTTTTATATAAGGACTCAGTGCGTACCGCGCTGTAAACACTCTCCACTTCGGTTATAAGAACCAATCTCTTAATGTTTTATAAGGCAAAAGTTGCTGTTTGTTCTGAGATCCGTACAAAACACATAAACGCAATGTGGGCACCACGTAGAATTTTTTAATGTTAAACCTGGTCGTATGTAAAGTTACCGCTAGGCTTTAAAAGGTTAAAGCACAGCGATTTATACTTTGCGGAACCTCCGTCGGCGTTCCGAAACTGCACATCCCCCCCCCCCACACACACACACACTGTATTTGTGTGTTTCGTTTGATTTTCACAGCAATCGGTGATTAGTTTTCTACAAAGTGTCAAACAGATTGTGTGTGTGTGATAGAAGACACTGTTTACTGTGTGGTTGGAACTGTGTATATATAATTCAGATTAACCCTTTAAAGACGAAGCGTATCTGTTTTATACAAGGACTCGGCGCGTACCGCACTGTAAACACTCCACTTCGGTTATAAAAACCAGTCTCTTAATGCTTTATAAGGCAAAAGTTGCTGTTTGTTCTGAGATCCGTACAAAACACATAAACGCAATGTGGGCACCACGTAGAATTTTTTAATGTTAAACCTGGTGGTGTGTAAAGTTACCGCTAGGCTTTAAAAGGTTAATGCCGTTTGCATATTAGAGACGTTACGTGGAAAAGGACGTGGTGCTGTAGGTGCCATATAAAATGCCGTGTTTTCCAGGAGTGACAGTATTTTAGTCGCTACTAAGTGAAGTATGATTGCCACTGCACGGATGTGCGTTACTCTTATGCTTGGTCAGCAGCTGTTTGTAAAGATTTGACGCTATCCATCCCGTTGTGTATATTGACTTACATAAATGACTACGTATTTCGTCTGACACAACCTGTATTTGTTATTATTTTTTCAAACACTAATACTTAACCATAACGGCAACAGCATCGACGTAGTTTGAAGTAGACAGCTAATTGCTCGACTGACACTGGACGGTTTTAAATTATGGATTTTTAAATAGGTTAAAAAGAAGCGGAAACGTTTAAACGTCATTTTAATACTCAGGAACTATCACCCTAATTTTTAATCTTAACTTTTAAATTATACACCGCACCGTTTGTGTTAAATGACACACCACCAAAAATTACAAGTAGATTGTAATTTGTGTTTTATATTTTATACCTATGTGGGATCTCACAAAATTTTACATTTTGACCTCGAGTTTCAAGTTTTGATATAAAACACCTGATTATTACCGGCTCGGTCGAAACATGTCGCGTCGGAAAAATAGTAACAAATACAGGTTGTGTCAGGCGGAATACATAGTGTTATTTATGTTTGTAAAGAATTCCTCTAGTGACTTTTATGAGAATCCGACGTACTGTTCACGCGCTAATAATACGTCACCGACGGACGGACAGACGAACATCGTCTCCACATAAGGCTTTGTCTTCTACTTTGCGAAGAACCCGTAACAGCCCTATGTAGCGATATTCCGTCCTGTCTGTACCGGCGGTTGTGTGGCTTTTGCACCGTATACAGCAGTTGCCCCTCACTGCTTGCAACCCTTTGTTACCGTGCATGTTCAGATCTTTCTGACGGCGTGTTTGTTTGTGGCTTTCTTCTCTCTTGTTACAATTTGCATGACGTTCCATCGATTACTGTCCTGGGTTCGCATCCCCTATTGTTACGTAGCTGAGTCATCGTGTGAAGTTTGTGTAGTCGGGAACTCGGTCAGTCCACGTGTTTGTATAGTCGGGAACTCGGTCAGTCCACGTGTTTGAACGGAAGAACTGAGTCTAGGAATTCGGAGAGTTTGTGATCAAAATATGGGTACGACCTTCCGTACCAGGGATGGTAAACCATTGGCGCTGGTTGAAATACTGGGCAGCATAAGTGGTTAAATATTGACACTTTGAAGTTGCATGGTGGTTGCATAGTTGATATATTTTTTTTCTTAACGTACAGTTCTGCTGCTACTTTATGTATGGACCCCGAACACCCAGAACTGCGTTTTCAAGAGAAAAAAACTCTGTAAGAATGTGTTATATATATAGCAGATTTTGCACCAGTATGTTCAGTCAATGCTGGTAACTTTTTATGTAAATCTGACACCAGGCATGGAAAATTTTCAACATTGTGTTGCTTTGTTAAGCTATAACTCATACCTAATGCCAGTAGTGAGATACGGTGTAGCTCAATTGGTATAGTGACTGTGATACTGGCTAGACAGCTGACCACTGAGAAATCGTAGTTCGTTTTCCTATAATGTCAGTAGATATCTGTCTTGACCCAGTTGTCCGCCCCGGCTGTGTGCCCCACAGTGTCACCTGTTCAGTGGATATGGAGAGAAAAGTGGTTGGGGATTGAAGCCGATTACTTGCCTGTATCAAGTGCCAAGGTTAAGAAAGTCTGGAGATATATCTCCACTTCCCCGTACGCTTTCATGACATCGTCGTTAGGTCTAAGTTATGCGTATGTAAGACATGACGTGTGTCTTGCTGACGCGCCAGAAAAAGGGGCGTTTGCATATGCATATTCTGAGTCGTCGCTGTTTTATACGTGTCTCAAGTTGGCATGCCTGTATCGTTCTTTCATAGTCGACATTTTTGTGGTTTTCCTGTAGCTCCAAAAGGAGGAAACCTGCCCTTCATATAGCGATTAGCAGATTGCATCTTTGTGTCTGGTCTCACCTTTTTGTCCCTTATTTCCATTAAAATGTGCGTCACAGCGCTGTGTCTTCTTCGTAGTGTGAGGTGTCCGGTTTGATTCTGAGTAAGGTGACCGGATCGTATGACGTGTGGTTTGTTGTAACTTTCGTGTCTGCATCATCGTGATCATCCAGTCTGTCCTAACGACAGATTCATGTCGTTTTCCAAAGCGAGTTCTTCACAGAGTGCGATCTGTTAACATGACCAATCCAATTCAACCGACTTAACTGTGACAAATGAGAGGATATCTAAATCTCTACACAGCTGCATGTATTCCTTATTATATCACTTTCTCCAACTCTGATTTACTTTAATTTTCCCAAATATTGTCGTTTCGTAATATCTTTATTCAATGGCCAAGATTCTGCTCCATATGTTGCCAGTGACTTGTAGATATTTGTCTTTTCTTCTGTGAGTACTGAGTAACTCTCTAGTAGAGGAAGGAGTGCATAATATTGTCTATTTGCATTTGTAATTGGCTGTATGCTTTTCCGTACAAAATTTATGACTGTCACTTTATTGTAGACTAACGTGAACAAAGACCACAGTTCGGGACTCAGATTTGCGTCCCTAGAGAGGGGGAAAATATAGTGGAGTGGGAGTGTTACAGGTCGGTTCAGAACTGACCGTTTGAAATATGAATGAACCGTTAATACCAGACGTGTGAATCAGTTCGTTGAACCAGCAAATACGGTTCGGTATGTCATTCATTTCTGAGAATCGAAATAAAAAGCCAGTCAGCCAGTTTGTACGTCTGTCTGTCTGTCTGTCTGTCTTTGCTGCTGTTTTATTGAGGTCACTGTGCTGCACACTGTTGATGGCATTCTTTAAACAGGGAAATATTGCATGAGTGTCGCGTGTTACTCCACATTCAAGAGGGTTCTCTGTTGTTTAAACCTTTGCAGACGAAGATTGACCTGAACTGTAGCAAGGAGTCAGTTCGTACCGCGCAGTAAACACTTCGCCTGGGTTATAAAAACCAATCAGTTAATGCTGTATTGTGAAATAACCGCTGTTTGTTCTGAGATCCACACAAAACACATAAATACACTGTGTGGGCAGAACGTAGAATTTGTGAATGTTAAAACCTGGTGGTACATGAAGTAACTGGTAGGCGTTGAAGGGTAAACAATTTACAATGGTAACTTGCATTTTGCCCACACCACGTGTTTACGTGTTCCTTATCATTTTCACACTCAACGGACATTATTTCCCATATTGTTAACTGGTTGGAATGGATGCTGTTTACTGTAAGGTTCGAACTGAATTTTTGTGTACTGCCATTCATACAAAGGAAAAGACGGAGGCTTATGAGGTAATGATGCTGTGTGAGTGTGGGTGTGGGTGGGTGTGTGTGTGTGTGTGTGTGTGTGTGTGTGTGTGTGTGTGTGTGTGTGTGTGTGTGTGTGTGTGTGTGTGTGTGTGTGTGTGTGTGTGTGTGTGTGTGTGTGTGTGTGTGTGTGTGTGTGTGTGTGTGTGTGTGTGTGTGTGTGTGTGTGTGTGTGTGTGTGTGTGTGTGTGTGTGTGTGTGTGTGTGTGTGTCCAAACTGCACTCATTTCATCTTTTTAAACAGCTGACCGATTTGTACGAAACTGGGTATGAGTATTGAGCCATTGGAGGACACCCCAGCACTGTAATTCGTAATTTCGTACACTGAGCAGTAACACGCCGGTACACGCGCGAACTTATGAGGTGGGGCCGACATTGTTGCCATTTTTTGTATGTCACTGAAGTAGAATATTTTGATATCTCGTGGAAAATATGCAGCTTACTGTGATGTTTTCGGTTAGTGCATAATATTAACATGACAGCAATGCGAAGGAATTTTTTTTTGCGTTTGGTGGTGTGCCGATATTTAATGAAATCCATGAAATCTGGTACGGAGATAGTCCATAAATGTGCCCATATGCTGTGTATGAGATATAGTTCTTGAGTTAGGAATTAGAGAAGTGGCAACGTTGCGAAGTTTCAAGGTTATGTGCGTACATTCGGGTCTCGAAGTTCATGATTAATTGGTAGTGTTGAAACTTTCACGAACTTCGGAATCCATTTCAATGCAAAGCACCTGTTCGGTTTCAAGAACCTGCGAAGTACTGTAACAGAAGTGCTGAGTAACGCCATAAAACATAAAAGGCGTGACAGTTTATTATTAATAATAAGAACACTTTTGGAGACATGGTGATTAGGAGGGTCTCATTATATAAAGCACGAAAGCAAGCAGTCTCGATTAATAAAGAGAGAGTTCGACAGAGCAGAGTGGCTTACGTCAACTCGCCAGCGACGCGGTCTCATCACGATTCGTCGGAACCAACCACAAAAAGTCAGAACAGTGGTATTCAAATGGGTGATCACGAAAGGTCGAAATTCTTAACATCGAGTTCCACGAACTTCGAGATTCTGCTGTATATAGGATATGTACTTAAGTAATACATTTTCAGCAAATATAAGATGATGATGATGATGATGATGATAAGGTACGTATAAAAGACCAGCCACCTATTTAATAGGCAAGTACAGTTTATGCGTTCTGATTACAATTTCATGGTTATTAAAATCTGCACTCTTCTGGGATATTACGCAGCGGCAAGTGATAATCCTTTACCGACGTTTCGGGGGCAACGTGTCGGTGCCATAAAGATGGGACCGACACGTTGCCCCGAAATGGCGCTAAAGTATTACCACTTGACGCTGCGTAATTTCCCAGAAGAGTGCAGATGTCATCAGTGTGACGGTGGAAGCCTGAAATCACGGATTCGTGGAAATTATTTGTACGGCATTCGGGCTTCAAAAAGTCAGCTGTTCATTGCTTCGTAGCTGCCTGCTCCTATTCTGCAGAACCGCAACAGCTGTCACCTGACCACTTCACACACACACACACACACACACAGATGAATTGTTTTACCGTAAATTCAGGTTTCTGTTTAGCCCGTCAACCGGACGTCTTATAACGGCGTTACCTGCCTTATCTGGAGTTGTTTTCTTATACCCTCATTCTGTCACATTCTTTCCCCTTACTGATCTTAAAATCTCATTTCATCAAAGAGTTACCTGTTATTACTAGGCCTGCATCTTACATCCGTGTAGACTTCGTTTAATTTGATTTTTTTTGTATCTTTTCTCATTAAAATGTTGTGTCATTACAGGTTTAACCATTTAAAACACAAAGCTTGTTGTATATTCCCCATACCTTAATACTGCAAACTGTGCCTTTTTCCCCACAGAGTGTGTCTTTGTGTGTTTCTTATGATTGGGACACAGTCACGTGAATACGTGCCTGTATTTCCCTTAACCGCATTGTAATGGAGGAATGTTCCTCTTGTGGGACGTAGAAACTAGAGGTTAGTTCTGAACAGAGTACCTGAGGAACGCCGCGCACTCGATCACGACATTTCTGTGAAAACTTCGGAACAGGAAGAATTTTACGAAGAACTAAGATAGTGATGAATGTACCTAGGCTGACAGCAACCCAGATTCTGCTAGCAGAAGTTTCTCACTTAATCTCTGTAAGCTTGTATGCAGTGACATTCGTTTGCCTACTTTTTTTTCGTTACCCATGCTGTCTCTGAACCAGTTGACCGATTTACATGAAACTTGGTATGAAATTTCTATAATAGGAGGTATTTCCAACTTCATAAAATTAATTTGCTACATGCAGTATTAACCTTTTAAAGCCTAGCGGTAACTTTACATACGACCAGGTTTAACATTAAAAAATTCTACGTGGTGCCCACATTGCGTTTATGTGTTTTGTACGGATCTCAGAACAAACAGCAACCTTTGCCTTATAAAACATTAAGAGATTAGTTTTTATAACCGAAGTGGAGAGTGTTTACAGCGCGGTACGCACTAAGTTCTTATATAAAACATACGCTTCGAATTTAAAGGGTTAACGACATTGGAAATCCATAAACTTAAAAGAGGTCCGAAAATTTGTCAAAATATGCAAGTTTCGTTAAGATGATGTCGCTGTAGAATGAACAAAGACGATTATGCAGGGATACGAAAATTTTCTTTAGCTTTCGGTTTACTGGTAGTAAAAAATGCCCAATTGTAACTGTCATGTGAGATTTAGAGCGGAAACAGTTCATAAAAGTTCTCCTACATGCCTTGTATAAAATGCCATTTGTGTGTAAACAGTTACAAACATGACGACGGTGCGAATCTTTGAGATTATGTTAGATTTATACATAGACAGAATCTGTACTCAAGTCCTTTGCTATAATAAGATGACATGATAACTATATTGATAGTAATAGTTCTGTAGCACTAAGAGTGAGTGCAAAAGGATGGCTGACTAAATTGCTTAAGTCGCTTGGAACCCCTGTTTAGAAAGCAGACATGTCATAATGATAGTTTACCTGAGTAATTATGTGTGTGGTTGTCATGGTAACCGAGTATTGCTTGTTTGGCGTTGCGGAGGCAGTGCTGTGCTTGATAGAATGTTGATTGCTTATCGGAATGCGTTCACACTGTTGCAGAATTCGTTGGGCTGAACTGCTGAGCTGCATTGATTTGATTAGCTTCGATAGGTACCTAGCTATTTGTGTCCACCGTGTGTGGTTTCTGCCGCCTATCAGCACCGGCAGGAAATTGTTGACTGCATCAGTTGAGTGGTGTGGGACACACAGTAGGATTGCTGTTTAAATTTTGAGTCCGGTATATACAGTCGAACCTGGTTACAACGATATCGATTTATATTACGCCTTGTCTATAGCGTCAGATATTCTGCGGTACGAATTTATTCCTCACTGTTAGCCATAACATTATACTCCTCGGTTATAACGACACTCGTTTATAACGACACAAAATATTCAGCCCCGTTCATGACGTTATAACCGAGTTCGGCTGTATATATACATATATATATATATAGAAAGCAGCGAAAGCTCAGGAGGTATAGTGACTACGCGACGGGCTGGATGACTTGGGGACTGCCGTCAGGAGTCGCAGGTGTTCTTCTCTACAGATCGGCCAGACCGGGTCAGTGGGCATGGGGAAGTATGTGGGGGCATGAAGGTTTATCTCCATTGTGTCATGCCTCTTCACAGTGTTGTTAGTAGTAAACCTTTGAAGACTAAAAGAGAAAGAGAAAGTGAGAGACGTAAGATATAGTAGAATAGTAGAAGAAAGAGAAAATCAAGGAAAAAGTGACAAACTTTCGCATGGAGGCAAAAAGCATGACTTCTTGGGAAGGTTCCCTGTCCTCATGCGCGCGTCCTTCGGGTAGGAATACCGTGAAAATGAAAGTAAGAATGAAGACGTTAGAGTGGTTACAGTAGTGGCTTGAAATATGGGTCATGGAATTTTCAGTTATGGTTAATGATAAAACGCGTAATTTGACAATTAATTTGGTTATTACTGAAGCCGGGGGGGGGGGGTAATTTTGATGAATTTAAATTAGGAGGGCTGCATGAGAAGCAGGCAGTAGCATCTTCTCACTTGAGAATCATATTAGCATTTTCTTGAAAATAGAGGAAAACCAAGGAAACCTGTGTCTAGATGGACGCTCGCACGACCTGGATGCATACTGACTTGTAGCCAGCAGTTAGGCAAACAAATTTGTAAATCCCGTGACGTTTCCCTAATATGTGTGTTGTCTCTTCATTAATTACTACAAGTACATGTTACATACACGGCATTAACCTTTTAAAGCCTAGCGGTAACTTTACGTACCACCAGGTTTAACATTAAAAAATTCTACGTGGTGCCCACATTGCGTTTATGTGTTTTGTACGGACCTCAGAACAAACAGCAACTTTTGCCTTATAAAACATTAAGAGACTGGTTTTTATAACCGAAGTGGAGAGTGCTTACAGCGCGGTACGTACTGAGTCCTTATATAAAACAGATACGCTTCGTCTTTAAAGGGTTAATAATTCCAAGTACATCACAAAACTAGTAAATTTGTTACATATTTTATTCAGTTGTCCCTGTCTTGGTCCGTTGCTTTAGCAGACATGAGTGCAGCATGCGGGCCCTCGAGTTTGTCCAGCGTGGGGATTACCTGGATTGTGCCGCCTAACATAAATTTGCGTCACTTATAAAGATGCAGTTTGTACTTCACGGAGGGCACAGTCTGCTTCCATTGGAAGGACCAATTGGTAAATGTTGAGCAGGGAAATAATCGCCATTTGTTGTGAGGATCATACGGAATACATAAATACACTGTATGGACAAAATACAGAATTCTTAGTGTTAAAAACGGGGTGGTGCATATAATTACCGCTGGGTTTTAGAAGTTTAATCACAGAGAAAAAAGTGACTTTTAATTTATGTTTGACATAAATAAAGGCCGGTTAAATATTCAGCGGAAGGATTTCGCAGTTACGACTTAACGCGTACGATTTACACAGGTAATTCTTCCATTCATTCCCTTGAGGTGTTTTTTGAAATCACATTTCCACTGACTATGTACGCCATTAAGTTGAAAAGCTGTTGAGAATAGCCGACAAATTGAGTTCTGCTTCTAACAAGAGGTAAATTTAATCGGAAAATGTGGAGGGGTTAATGCTGACCGAACCGTAGGTGCCTGTGTCGACCGCTTCGTAACTATATCCATTGTTTTTTTGCAGATACTGGAACATGCCGTACATGTCCGTGACAATAAGGATGTGCTGAACGCGTACAGTATAATGACAATTTCAGTTTTGGGGTTTTATAAATAAATATGTTAGCCATTTAAGCGCTAAGATTAACATGAATTATATTTAAAGATCCAGTCCGTACCGCGCAGTAAACACTCCGGCTCGGTTATAAAAACCAGTCAGTCAATGCTGTGTAGGGAAATAATCGCTGTTTGTTCTGAGATCCACACAAAACACACAAATGCACTGTGTGGGCAGAACGTAGAATTTGCGAATGTTAAACCTGGTGGTACATGAAATAACCACTGGGCTTTAAAAGGTAAATGTATTATACATAATCGTTACATGATAAAGATTCTATGAAAGATCTGTCTGGTTTTCATATATAGACAGAATCAGATAGCTACTCGTATTTCAGTGATAATTTTATTAATCGATATCGAATGTGATTTGTGCCATTTTAATGGAATTTTAATGGGCTAGTTTTTATGACTGTTGACTGTATTGCCCTGCCTCCCTCCGCTTCCCTTCCCGTCCCTCCCCACCCCTCCCCTCAGCAATTCCGCAACATCCGCCGCTGGTGTTGCATGAAGGCTCCCCTGCGTTACCTGGCAACAGCCCTTTACGGCTCCATGGCTGTACATTTGTAATGACGCCTCTGCTCTCTCATGACACGTGGGAACTGATTTTAAACCAACTTTTCCGTATTTTAGAACATTTTAAAATGCGGTGGTTATTGTGTATACCATCCACTTGTACATCCAGATGCTCTTTGCTTTGTCCACACAGTGTGTTTGCGTGTGATTGTGACAATAAACATTCAGCTGTTTGTGTAAAGAATATTAACCCTTTAAAGACGAAGCGTATCTGTTTTATATTAGGACTCAGTGCGTACCGCGCTGTAAACACTCTCCACTTCGGTTATAAAAACCAGTCTCTTAATGTTTTATAAGGCAAAAGTTGCTGTTTGTTCTGAGATCTGTACAAAACACATAAACGCAATGTGGGCACCACATAGAATTTTTTGATGTTAAACCTGGTGGTACGTAAAGTTACCGCTAGGCTTTAAAAGGTAAATGATACATAACCGTGCATTGAACAGTAAGATATGGGAACTAAAAACAAAATATGCCCACAAGTTCGTGAAAATATAAACGCAGTAATACCTGCTACATGTTTCGGCCACTCGTGTGGCTGTCCTCAGGGAGGTGCGTGACGAAGAATAAATACACAGAGATGTTATGGAGGTTATATAAACCATAGCACATATAAAATATTAAACATTAAAATTACGTGGTTTAAAATACGTGTTACGGTTTTGTGCAGCTGCTGCTACTGCTGCGGTACGAATCATCACATTGGCATCTGAATTTCGTTCGTTAGTAGCAGTGGTTACTACTTGCACTACTGGCTGCCCACAAATGCCAAGTAGAGCCACTTATATCAATCACATATTGCTAGAGACCAACTCATGCACTCATTAACACTAAAACATTAATAAAAGCACCCCTGCATGTTTCGAACTCACTTAGTGTTCATCTTCGGGGG